>BQNB010127588.1:0-13687 GCA_026074375.1 Tanacetum coccineum
CACCTATTTGTCATGGTCAAAGTCAAGCTAAACTTTCTTAGCATGTGTTGTGGAACCAAATTAAGATGTTAAGTTCACATTTGTATGTTGGAGTGTCGTGTGGAACACTGCAATGTTGCATATTTATTTGGATGGTCAAATACTTAATAATCAACATTAGCTGATATTACTACATCCGGGTATCACGTGTTATGCCATTATGTATCGAAAAGTCTGTGTAATTTTTTGTACATTTGTAAAATCTCGTCAACAAAAAGGCAGTCTACTGAAAGAACACTTATTCATAGGCTCATAGCAAAGTTACTTGGTATTTTCTTGAATTTAACAGGTTTACTGTTTTGCTAGTATCCACAGTTAAGCTCTATTGTATAAATGAGTCATTCCTCATGACTCGAATAACGTATTATACTATACGAGGTTTCATTATTATACATGTTATTAGAGCCTAATTATCTTTGACGACTTACGGTTTTCTACCACACTCGTCCATCGTATCCGACCACTCCTCCTAGAGAACGCATTCTACGTGTATCTAGTTTTATTTATATCATGTATATGCTCCTTGACCTTTGCAATCACGTTGTTATCACCATCTTGCGGTAGCCGCCGGAAAAAGATTCTCTCAAGTTGTGGTCAAACATGATTGATCATGTTATGTTTTTTGTGAGGGGAAATAAATAAGTGGGCCCTTGATTTTCATTAAAAGAAAAAGTTGTATACATTTAACTAATTTGTGATTGGTGAACATGATGTATCATGTTTGACTCAACTTGGGAGGATTCTAATCCGTAGCCGCCTTAGCCAGAATTGAAGCATTTACCATCATTCCACCATGTTTGTATCATATCTAACATATGTGATGTCAAAACAAGACCACTCAACACTCAAACTCTCAAACACGCGATAAGTTTTCACATTTCAATTACACTTGACGAGTATCCGTACCCGTGTATAGCAATGAGAATTTTTAGCGGAAAATTAGTAACATTATCTTTACTACATATATTGACAAAATAATGGTCTAAAATAAAAACTTGCATGGTTTCTCATCTTTGTTAGAAGATTTTTTAACAATGACATCAAACTTAATTAACTAGGTCACTTATTTTATATTTTTACAAAGCCACACAATAAGAAAAATGATAAAATATCATTTTTGACAATTCTATTTGACAATAGCATCGCCCAAATTTAAAAAATAAAAAATGAGTCAAGTCAAATAGTCTTTGTATATGTCTAGGAATATCGTAAAAGAAATTGCCGGCATTTCATAGAAAAAAAAGTCTAAAAGAACAAAATCCCTTTTATACTTTCATTTTTTCATAGGTAATTGCTAAAAAAAAGTTCTTTTTAAAAAGTCCTTTTATACTTTCATTTTTGACATTTCTATCGGACTATAGCATTGCCCAAATTTTGAAAAAAAAAGGATGAGTCAAGTCAAGGCTCCGGTTCCGTTGAGAATGTTTTTATTTTGAGAAGATTGAGAAATCTACGTTCGAGCAAATTGATTCATATTTTTTGATTTGATTCACAAGTAAACATCATTTAATAGTGAATCAAAGCTATAAATCACAAATTTGATTCACAAATCATTGCTAAAATCGAGTTATGGTAATGATTCCTTAAATTTGTATAGAAGATTAAGTATTTTACTTATATTACAAAAACGAGAGATTTTTTAACATTGATTCGAATTTTTTTTACACATTTTGAATTATAATCACATTAAAATGAGTTTTACGCTTGAAAAACTTGAATCAAAGTTAAAAATCTATCATTTTTGAAAATTTTCTCAATCTTCTCAAAATAAAAACTTTCTCAATCGATCCGGATTCGTCAAATCAAATAGTTTTTGTATATGTCTAGGAATATCGTAAAAGAAATTGCCGGCATTTCATAGAAAAAAAAAGTCTAAAAGAACAAAATCCCTTTTATACTTTCATTTTTTCATAGGTAATTGCTAAAAAAAAGTTCTTTTTAAAAAGTCCTTTTATACTTTCATTTTTGACATTTCTATCGGACTATAGCATTGCCCAAATTTTGAAAAAAAAGGATGTGTCAAGTCAAGGCTCCGGTTCCGTTGAGAAGGTTTTTATTTTGAGAAGATTGAGAAATCTACGTTCGAGCAAATTGATTCATATTTTTTTATTTGATTCACAAGTAAACATCATTTAATAGTGAATCAAAGCTATAAATCACAAATTTGATTCACAAATCATTGCTAAAATCGAGTTATGGTAATGATTCCTTAAATTTGTATAGAAGATTAAGTATTTTACTTATATTACAAAAACGAGAGATTTTTTAACATTGATTCGAATTTTTTTTACACATTTTGAATTATAATCACATTAAAATGAGTTTTACGCTTGAAAAACTTGAATCAAAGTTAAAAATCTATCATTTTTGAAAACCTTCTCAATCTTCTCAAAATAAAAACTTTCTCAATCGATCCGGATTCGTCAAGTCAAATAGTTTTTGTATATGTCTAGGAATATCGTAAAAGAAATTGCCGGCATTTCATAGAAAAAAAGTATAAAAGAACAAAATTCCTTTTATACTTTTATTTTTTTCACAGGTAATTGCTAAAAAAAGTTATTTTAAAAAGTTGACGTCGATAAGTATGCTAATATGTACTATATAGTGGTGATTGTTATTCATAAATTGAAGTTAATAAATTTTATATTAGTTAAAGAAAAAGTTGCAAAATATTAAGAGAGTTAGGTACCATAATATCATAACATCGCCACGTCAACGCCACATCAGCTTTAACAGTTTAACGCAAACATACCAAAAACCCTCTTTTATCATGAGAAAAGTTCTCTAAGGAACGAGGTCAAAAAAAAAAAACTTTTCATCTAAGCCGTTGATTTCAATACCAATCCAACGGTCTCACTTAGGGGGTCTTTCTTTTTCCCTTATTCTCACTTAATTAGTGGGCCCAACCATTAATACATCTTAATTGTGGGACTAATTAAAACTAAAGTCTCCTCAATAAGTGACTAGGTAAGACCCTCATATATTACCACTTAATTTAGTAAACACCCCCTTAATTTCATTCTTCTCCCCAACAACACTTTTCATCTCATTTCATTCTCTCCCCAACAGTTTCAAAAAAAAACACACACACACACACACACATTAATTTATCCGATCAAAACCCTAACTTTTTCTTTCCTTCAAATTAACTCCAAATCAAAAGCCTAACTGTGAAATACGGCTATCTAAACCGATTTCATCAAAATCGATCTTATATAATGGATATACGCGATGAAATAAAGCTATCTAAAAGAGATATGTTGCCTGATTTCGATGAAAATAAGCATCGGAATAAGCTTCCTGGTATACATTTCTTATATTCATCATTTTTTTTGCTTATTTGGTGCTTATTTAGTATTTTTTATGTTTTATTTTTCTAATTCTAATGCTTATTTGATATTACAGTTCTTATTGTTGCTTATTTTGGACACAAGCCATAGATGTAGCTTATTTTTTATCTTTTGTTTATTTGGTGCTTTATTTAGTATTTTTTAGGTTTTGTTTTGTTTTTTTTATTTTATCAGTTTGTTGATGATTATTTGTTGGTAGATGTATGGTGCTTATGCAATAGCTTTTGTTTATTTTGTGCTTATTCGATAGCTTTTGCTTATTTTTGTGATTTCAGTGTTGGTATGAATCACAAGTGATTCATACCAAAATCCTATGTGATTTTAGTTGTTTTCTCATCTGATGTTTTTTTATAAATTTTTGTTTTGATGTTAGGAGTTAAGGCCGATGATTGTTTTCTCCTATTAACTTGAAATTGAAGTTAACTGTATAAAAGTAATTCACCTAAGAGTATGGGGATTTCGATGAGTGATAGGGTTCTCAGTCCCACAGTCTGTGACTCAATACTAAGCCTATAACTTGTGAAAGTTTAAAGGAAAGTGAAAAGGCGGCTGTTATGAAGGGAAATTTGTTGTTATAAGATCAGGTTTGTAGAAGAGTAAGGTTGCGGCTGTTGTGAGTGAAAATTCGACTATCGTTAAGGAGATTGTCGTTAAGTCTATTGAGAAGTCGATTGTCGTTAAGGAGAGTGATGTTACGAGTAAGGTTTGGTAATAGTAAATGTTTCTACCGATGTGATGAAAAGTCGGAGTGTTTGATGAGAAGGATAATCCAAAGGTTTCTAAGGTTTCAGATGAGAGTAATAAGGCGGCAGTGGTTGCGCCTGTTATTGAGAAGGTGTGATTGGTATTGCAACAGAGAGTGTTAAGGCGCCGGTTGCAACAGAGAGTGTTAAGGCACCGGTTGTTGCGGCTGATGTTTTACAGTATAAGCGTAAGACTGAGCTTTCTAAGGATAAGGAGAGTGATAAGGAGACCGAGCCGGTTGTTGTGGCTGATGTTAAGGTGATGGTTGTTGCGGCTGTTGAGAGTTGTTGATTTAGATGGATAATCCAAATGTTACCGAGTAAGGTTTCAGATGATAGGTGTTTAAGCCGCCGGTTGTAAAGGAGAGTGTTTAAGGTGCAGTGGTTGTAAAGAAGAGTGTTAAGGCGTCTAGTGTAGTTGCAGATAAGCCGTCTAGTGTACTTGTGGACAAGGTTGATGTGGTCAAGGACAACATTAATGTAGTTGCAGATAAGGTGGTTAAAGAGAATGGATGTCAGTTTGTGTTGCAGATAAGGCGTTGAACATTAATGTAGTTGCAGGTATGTGGTTAGACTGCCTTCAAACATGAATCACATGAGATTTAGAGTTAATCACATGAGATCCTGTGTGATCTCATGTGATTCACTTTAAATCCTATGTGATTCAAACAATAATGAGATTCACTCTTAATCACATATGATTCACTCTTAATCACATCTGATTCAGTCTGAATCTCATGAGATTCACTTTTAATCTCATGAGATTCAATCTGAATCTCATGTGATTCACTCTGAATCTTATGAGATTCACTCTGAATCTCATGTGATTCATGTGATTCACTATGAATCTCATGTGATTCTCTCTGAATCACATGAGATAGACAGATTTTACTGATCTCTTGTGATTCACTATAGCAAAATAAGGAGATTTTATATTAATCACTATAGTGAATCTCACATGAATCACTATAGTAAAATCAGGAGATTTTATATTAATCACATGTGATTCTCTTGTGATTAACTATGAGATTAGTAAAATCTGAACTTCAACCCTGATTTTACTATAGTGATTAATATAAAATCTCCTGAATGTAAAATTAAGAAGCCTGTTGTTGGTAGAGATAAGGACAAGCCAAAGAACATCGCGCCGGATGTTGTTAAGGAAAAGTTTAAGCCTAATCCAAAGCAGAAGGTTATTTCATCAGAAATTCTAGTTTTAAGGTTTTCGAAGCAAAAAGAAAATCCGGAATTTAAAGCTAAGGTTAATGTTAAAAGGAAAATGATTTTATCAAAGGAAGATGATAGAAAAAAGAAATTGAAAGGTAAGTCGAAGAAAGATGTATCTGATTCCGAGCTTGAGACTGATGTTGTTGATTATTCTTCTGATGAAGCTGATCGAAAGCGAAAGAAGTTGAAGATTAAGGCTGGTTTGAAGAGAAAGAGGAGTGGTTCAGATTCTTCGGAGCTTGATACAAAAAATATTAAGCGACTGATTAGTAAATTGGAAAAGAAGGTCAAGAAACAAGAATCTGATGAAGAGAGTGTCCCAAAAAAGGTAAGAAAAAATTGACAAAGAAGGTCGAGAAAGAAGAATCTGATGAGGAGAGTGTCCCGAAGAAGGGTAAGAAAAAATTGACAAAGAAGGTCAAGAAAGAAGAATCTGACGAGGAGAGTGTCCCGAAGAAAGGTAAGAAGAAAGAGAAGCAGTGCGCCGAAGAAGCTGACATGAAAGAGTATCTTTTTGAGTTTTCCTTCTTTTCATGTACAAGGACGCAACTCTCCTTCCTTCTCCTTTTTTCTCGCCATCGGAAATCACAAGCCGATGGTGGGCTGATTTGGGGTTTCTGACAAGTAACCCCCCCCCCCCCCCCCACCGTGTTGGAGTGTGGGTTTGGGACGGGGGTCTAGTGGGGGCGGGTGGGTGTGGTGGTTGTGCGCGATTTGGGTGTGGGCAGGTAGATGATAGCGCTTTGTTAATTGCTGTTCGTGCTTTCGCGTATTTGAGTTTTAGTTTGTGGTGTATTTGTACTTGTTTTTGGTGAAGGTGGCTTTATGGTTTGTGGTTTTGTCATCGGCAAGAAAGATTTATTTGCAGATATTAATGATTCTACTCATCAGATTGTATGATATGAATATATGCTTGTTGTTCTCTCTCACTCTGTAGACTATATAATAAGTCTACTACAGAAGCGCTCAAGAGATAAAAAGAGTGATGTAAAATAGAAAAATTGTAACTGAAACAAAAGAAAAACATAAACAAAAAAAAATTAAAATAAGAAAAGTATTTTGAATAGAAGAGAAACATCTCCGTGTGTCCTCTAAACAGCTTATAATCATACAAATGTTCATCGTGTTGTGATGCGACTCCAGACATGTCCACTGTGTTCCTAGAGCCAGCGGTAATACCTAGACACCAAATATATTCTAGATCGTATCTGGTAGTGGACCAACCCACCCCCCCCATCCGACGCTAAGCCCCTGCCACCCCCCCCCCCCCACCTTGCGTTTCGTACGGATACCCCGTGGGCCCCCCCCTTCCCCCGCCCTTTGCGTCTATTTTTCCATCACTCTCACGCAATCTGAAGACAAAAAGACTAGAAAGTTTATGTTAATGATTATTGCTTGGGATGTGGAAAATTCGATATTGTGCCTCGAGAAAGAAATCGAACTTTCTACTCCTTTATTTTCCAAAGTTAAATTTTCTTACTGTGTTTCACGAAATACGATGGGTAAACAGGCCCTTGCTGGCCAGGAATTTGTAGCTTTTGCAAACCTCCACATTTGACACTTTGAACTAAGGGGTCTCAAATCTGCTTGGAACCTACATGGTCAGGATCAGACGCCTTTCGTGAAGACTCTTGTGATTTCTATGATATATTGACTGGTCCCCCTAACTTCTTCGTTGTTGTCCTCGTCCACACTTCCCACTACGTCCGCTAGGCGTTACTTTTCTCTCATTTTTATGTTAGATTATTTAAATATGCTTCGAAAGACATTCAGGTATAACAATGGTAAACTCCCCCCGGGACCCAGGGGCCACGACGAGGAGGGCTCGGCATACTATTCCAATTACCTTTGGTCCCATGTATACCATACTCCCGTCACTTCGTAAAGTTTTCTCTATAATTCTCCACTAAATGAGGATTTTACCTTTCGCACTTACAGAAACATGAATCCTTATGAGATTCAGAGTTATAATGAGTCCTTGTCTGATCTCATGTGATTCACTTTGATCCTTATGTGATTTCAATCATTAATCTTCATGAGATCCATGTTTGATCTATGAGATTTCAAACATGAAATATCTCATGAGAATTCAAACTATGAATCTTATGAGATTCAGTCAGAAATCTCATGAGATCAGACAGGATCTCATGTGATTTTTAATATAAAGTCTCCTGTCTGATCTTATGTCTAAATTCAGCTAATTTTTGTTTTTTTTTCTTATCGGCTTTTATATTTAGATTCTACGAAGTTCGATAAGTTCCTGGTTGTTCGCATACGTCCAGCTATCAGAAATTGGTCATCATACTTAATGAAACAAAGGCTGGAGTTAGAACTTAAAGATCGTGTGGTCAGGCTTTTAGATCTTCATGATGAATGGAACAAAGCTGAGGTGCAAGAATCTAAAGGTTTTATTGGTTTTTTGGAAACTTCTGAGAAAGAGGTATGTGGTTAGACTGTCTTCAAACATGAATCACATGAGATTCAAAGTTAATCACATGAGATCATGTTGAGTTCATGTGATTCACTTTGAATCCATGATGATTCAAACATTTATCATGAGATTCATGTCTGTCTCATGTGATTCCTAGTGAATACATAGGTCCTGTCTTTTCTCATGTTAATACAGGATTTCTTTTTAAAAATACAGGATCTCATTAAAAAAGCTGAAGAAAAGCTTTCTTTAATTTGTGCCGAAAGAGTTATGCTTGAAGATTATATGAGGAAAGCTAGTTTAAAGTGTCCTGGTGATGGGAAGTGTGTTGCTTCTTCAATGAAAAGTATGTCATGTGATGGAAAGTTCGTTAAACTTCAAGAAAAGTATGTCCAAGTGTTCAGAGATCCTATTTCATTTGATGTTGATGTGGATGCTGGAAGGTAATGGGGATGATGACGGGGATGATGATAATGATAATGATTCTGATGGAAACGGGGATGAAGAAGATGTCAATGAGGGTGATAAAGATACAAATGGGAGTAATCCGAGTTTTGGGTTTAGCAAAATTAGTTTAGATGATTTTCCCAATGATAGCGGTCCAACTGGAATAGAATTAGTCATCCCAACTGAACAAGAAACCATTGTTGAAGTAAATCTAGCTGAAGAATGTGAACTTATGAGTACCCCCGAGAATTATACACAATGGTTAGATAAAAATGCAGATTTAGTTGGAGAGGTGATTGATTCTATAACTGCTGAGTACTTATACGTAATATTCTTACTCTATAATTTTTTGCCTATTTCGTAAAATTTATTTATTTTTAATATTCTTTTTTCTCCATTGTGATTTATTTGGTGATAATTCGGCGACACTGGAAGCAATGAATCAAGAGATTACTCCTGAGAAATTGCCTACCCAAAAAGCAAGTCCCAGTCCTAAAAAAGAGCTGTGAAACCTTCTTCTTACCTCTTATCGCCCTATATGAACAAGAAAACAAACGTTGTTCCCAAAATTACAAGGCTGGAATTTATTCTTGGGAACAGCTTGTTTGCTATGCAGGGTAACAAGATATGAGTTAATCATATTTTTTATTATTTTTTTGTGATGATTCAGGGTGATTCAGAGTAAATCACATGAGATTCACTCTGAATCTCATGTGATTTACTCTGAATCTCGTGTGATTCACTCTGAATCTCATGTGATTCACTTTGAACCTCATGTGATTCAAATCATTTGAGTCATATGAGATTCATTGATTCTGAATCTCATGTGATTCATTGATTCTGAATCACATGAGATTTTGTCTAGTATTTGTTATTTTAAGCCAAGTCTTTTTTATATATTTACACTATGTACTTGTTTTTCATATAGTGAGAATGTTTTTGAAGCACATTTTGGGAAGTTCATTGTATATGGAGTTCGTTTGAATTTGGAAACTTTAGCACCTGGTTTGTGGCTTGATGCGAATGTAATCGACTGTTGGGGTACAGTTCTTAATCATGAAGAGAGTTTTCGAGCTGCTGAATCAAAATCAAAGCACTTTTTTCCAACCGGTTGTATTGTAAGTGTTATAAATTTATAAATTTTTATACAAGTATTTTGTTTTTTGATGATACTTAATATGATATATAATACAGTCAAAATCAATGTTTGATGGAACCTTGGCTTCTTTTGATGCTAAATGGGAAAGCTTTTCTAACCAAGTTAACGCTCAGTTTAAAGGCAACAAAGGTGGTTTGGCTCTTGGAGGCATTGACTTGGTAATTTTTTTACATCTGATTATCTTTTGATTATTTTTTGTGATGATTCAGTGTGATTTTTGTTTGGAATTACCTCTGATTCACTCTGAATCTCATGAGATTCACTCTTAATCTCATGAGATTCACTCTGAATCTCTTGTGATTCACTCTGAATCTCATGAGATTCACTCTGATTCACTTTGATTATTATATTAAATTTTTTTTATTTAAAACATGTGTTTTTTCTAATTTGCAAGTCCGAGCATTTTTATGTGGTTGTCTTCAGTCTTACCAAAACAACCGCGATGACTATACTTGATAACAATCCAGGAACATATGATTCAAAATATAAAGAAGTTTGTGATCTTCTTGTAAGTATCTTATCATCTCCATTTAATTCTTTTTCATATAATATCACATTTGATTTGCCAATATCACAATATCACATTTATTTTTCTTTTGTGTATGAAAAAGTGTTTGCATACGTCACCATGAAGCAGTATAGTTCACATTAAACATACTCATGGTTGCTAGAGTGAATCCAAACAATCCCAAAACTGAAGTGGAAGAACAAATGAGAACTTTCATATTGTTGGAATTTTCACCCTGCTCCATATGGAAACTTTTGATGGTAAGACTTCTTCACATTTAGATTGTGGGACTTCTTTTGTGGAGTTCGCAGTTACGCGTGATATAATCTGATGGCGCCAAGATTTAAGTTCGCACGAAGAATTTTGCATGAGATCAAAGTGCATGCCCGAGAAGATGCTGAACTAGCAAAAGGCGTTTGACAAACAATCTGTTGAAAGATGGCGATAATCGTTGATGCATTCAATAAAAGGGAGGAACGTGATTGCATCTAACTTGGGTTGTAGTTTTGGTAGTTTGATTATGATAGAACTTTTGTTGTGTTGAAGTAACTTTGTTTCTTTTGTTGTGTTTCAGTAGTCTGATTATGGTAGAACTAATCTGGAGTAGTCTGAGAATGGTAGAACTTTTTAACTAGTGGATATAGTAATATCAATTTAATTTAGTTTTTTGAAATCTATCATTTTATGTTGTTTTTTATTTAGTTATAGCAGTACGTATCTCAAGAGATAGGTACTGAATCACAAAGGATTGAAAATAATCACATAAGATTCATAGAGAATCACATGTGATTGATATGAAGAATCACAAGAGATTCATCTGGAATCACCAGAGATTCAGCTTGAATCACATTGGTTCAAGTTTTTATTAATTTTTTTGTTGTGTTTTAGTAACAAATATACAAGTAAACATAGAATTCAAGTAAAGAACAATTATTCAAATATTTAAGTAATTGTTAGACTGCCTTCAAACATGAATCACATGAGATTCAGAGTGAATCAGATGTGATCCATAGTGATTCACTCTGAATCTCATGAGATTCAGAGTGAATCAGATGAGATCCATAGTGAATCACATGTCTAACTACAGTTATACTTTTGGTGAAATACAGGATTTATTCAAATATTTAAGTAACTAAAAGAATTCAAATATGAAACAAGAATAATTCCAGAAGTATTTGAACAAGATCTTATAAGTACGTGAAATATTCAAGTAACTAAAAAGTGTTCAAACATCAATAACTGGTGTCGCCTTCCTTTTTTGCCTTTGGATTCAGTGGACAAGTTGTTTTGGTATGTTCGTTTGTCTTCTCTTTACAAAAGCCACAAACCCTTAATTTTTTCTTTCCAACTTTAAGTGCTTTTTCTCTTTCACTCTTTAAACGTTCTCCTTTCTTCAAATGTTCTCCTTTGTTCACAGCCTTTGTTGGATTTTGCACAGCAATTTGATTGGGTTTTGTTATTGAAAAAATACCACCAATCACATCTCCTGTATTTCTTGAAGGGGGATTCGGCATATCAGCTTTCACTTCATCTAAGAGTATTTTCAATTTTTCTACATAAACGCCCATCTTTCCTTCATCTTTGCTCAACAAGAATAAATTATCGTCTACCAAAAAATTTGCTTCATTTGTAAGTCTTTCAATTGTTAAATTTTTTTCCCCATATCTGTTTCTTTGTCTTCTCAGGTCGGGGGGTATTATGTCCCTTGTCCAACGCCTCAAAAGTATGCTTTAATAATACATTAATATCACGATATACTTGAACACACAGAATTATGTGTCGTACATAGAAACCTGTATCGGAAGAAAATATTCTACAAGAACATACCTGCTAAACCTTCTTCATAATTCGTAATACCTTTTCTCACAAAACACAGTAATAAGAATGTGATAAAATTAATCAGATTAGAAAATAGGTTTGTTATTTTTCAATATGAATCACATGAGATTCCACAGAAATCACTTGGGATTTCTGTGATTCAATGTAAATCTTATGAGATTCCACAGAATCACATGAGATTCTATGGAAATCTAATGTGATTCAATACCAATCTCATGGAAATCTCATGAGATTCAATTGCAATCTCATAGAAATTTCATGAGATTCATTTAAAGTTTTATTAAAAACAAATAAAGACTTACCTTATAGTCTCTCATTGTTTCTCCCACTGTTTCAGTTTTCTTCTCATGTTCTTTTCCTTTTTTTGTGAAAAAGTAATCTATTATCATTCGGCTTCTTGTCTCTAATAATGACAGTTTCACAACCTTCATCTATTTTTAAATCTTGTATCGTACAATTCTAACAACCTTCATTTATTTCCGTTTGAACAAGCAAAAATATCGTCTTTTGTTGCATGAAGTTCAATTGCCAACTTTGTCTCACACTTTGGAGCTGCTTCAATTGTTTTGAAGTCTAATGCCTCTTGTCTGTACCTTTGCCTTTCCATTGCTGATTCATATGACATCATGAAACTAACAAGTGTTGCCCCAGGGCTTGTGAAACTTTTAAAGAACGAGTTTTCACTTTCAGACCTTGAAGCGGTCCTTATCAATCCATATAATGGAGAGTCAATAAAATAAGCTGGAATCCAAATTTCTCGAAGATTAAACATTTTTGTTAACCATTTGTGACTTTGCAAACCAAAATCTTCAATCAATTCATACCATTTCTCTTCAAAATTCAATGGTTCAATGAACATATTCCAAACGATCTTATCAAAACGTTCTTTGAAATTTGTTTCATCATATATTTCTTTACAAATCTGTTTTCGAATAAAAGATTATAATTAGTTGAATCAAAAGAGATACAAAGATGAATTACATGAGATTCAGAGTTAATCACGTGAGATCCTGTCTGATCTCATGTGATTTACTTTGGATCTCATGAGATTCAAACATTAATCTCATGAGATCCTGTCTGATCCATAGTGATTCAAACATTAATCACATGAGATCCATAGTGAATCACATGAGATCCATAGTGAATCACATGAGATTCAGTGATTCAAAACTCGATCATATAAGATTCAGGTTTAACAGTTATGTGAAAAAAAAATACCTTTGACCGATTTTTTTGCATGATATGCCACATGCAAAGTCTGTGTTTGGTTTTCTTAAAAACGGCTTCGATAGCTCTCTTCATGGCTCCATCTTGATCGGTCACAACCATTGTTGGTTCATGAGAGAAAGTGGTCATGAATACATTTAGCAGCCACGTGTAAGATTTTGTATCTTCATGTAAAAGCATTCCCGAACCCAGTGTGACACACTTCCCGTGATTATCAATGCCTATGAATGGTACAAACTTCATGTTATACATATATAAAAATCATTTTGTTAGTACTTGTGATAACTAAAGAATCACATGAGATTCTAGTGGAATCACATGAGATTCCAGTAGAATCACACGAGATTCAAGTGGAATCTCAAGAGATTCAATGAGATTCAAGTGGAATCTCTAGAGATTTAAAGGATTCCAGAAGAATCACATGAGATTCCAGAAGAATCACTTGAGATTCAAGTGGAATATCATGTGATTAAAGCGGAATCTTAAGAGATTCAAGTGGAATCTCAAGAGATTCAAGTGGAATCTCATGAGATTCCTAAACTAAGCCTAATTATAAATCCAAACACAATAATTCACTTACTTGTTGTTGTTGAAGGTTGCATCAAAAGATACTATGTCTCCAAACTCTTTGTAGTTACATTTGGCAACTTCATCAGTCTAAAACATGGCAACCAACTCACTGTTTTCTACCCTATACTGAAATGTAAAGTTCAGCAC
>BQNB010127589.1:0-19418 GCA_026074375.1 Tanacetum coccineum
AAGGTTGTCACTGAATAGTTTTGAATTTTGTCGGTCTAAATTGATTTGTGACAGAACTATACTGCAAGTGACAAATAGTGATGTGCATGTGAATTACTAAAGAATTTTTCTTGTAGTATTGTTTCTATTAGGCTGGATAGTATAACAACAAACTCACCGCGGTGAGTTCAAACTCACGCGTGAGTTGTTATGCTGCCCACAAAAGTCACTTTTCAATTTGCCAGTTGCTCGGTGAGTTTGAACGAATTTGTGTGTGCTTGTGGTGAGTAACTCACATAGTGTGAGTTAGTATTTTTGGTGGACCCCTTCAAAGTATCCGTTACATATAAAAATAACTTTTAAAAAAAAAACCTCACTTTTCACCTATAAATACTCAATACTTCACCAATTTTTATTCTTGTTTATATACAATCTCTTTAAAAAATTCACACTCAATTTTATTTTCAAAAAAATGTCTCACCAACACTCCTCGACCCAACAAACGTATTAGTTAATAATTTGCAATCGATGAAATAAGGGCAAAGATCAAGGCGAAATATAATTTGCAGTATTAGTTTACGTTTATGTTTTGATTTATCTATGTATCGTATCATTTTAATTTATCTATGTATCGTTTAAGTTTTTAATCAATGAATAAAAGTTTTTAATTTAATTAACGTTTTTATTAATTTTATACGTTTACGTAAATATTTACGTTTTTAGTTTATGAATAAAAGTATTTTTTTTAAAGGTGAGTAAGGTAAGTTTTAGTTGTAAGGTGAGTTCTTATTACGGTTGAAAGGTGGGTTGAGGTGAGTTTTAAAGTTAGAAAGAGAAAGCTGATGTGGCGCTGACGTGTCTGATGAGTTTTCACCTCTTATACCATGCAGCCTAGATTATATATGCGCATTAGCGTTTAGCCTACTTGTCATGTTAGCTCATTTCTATTTTGTAAGAGCTTAGCTCACTTATGTTTTCTTGTACATTATTTATACGTACGCCAATAAATAACTCAAAGGGAAACCATTTAGGGGGTGTTTGGCTAAGCTTATATGATAGGCTTATGAGCTTATTAGCTTATATATGTTATTTAAGCCCAAACTAAGTGTTTGGCTACGCTTATATGAGTGGGCTTATGAGCTTATATAAGGGGGTTTTGATAAGCCATAAAATGTGGCTTTTTTAAGTGAGGTTGAGCTTATATAACATGTTGCATTATATATTACAAATTTATCCTATGTTATATTTTTCAACTCATGTTTTTTTATAGTCATTTACTACTTTAAATTAAACCAAACATTTGAAGTTATCAACTTATTAAATATAAGTTAATCCAAACACTCAACATGGGCTTATAAGCTTATGATGTATAAGCCATAAGTCGCTTATATAACGTAAGCATAAGACCAACTCATAAGCTTAGCCAGACACCGCCTTATTACTACTCCTTCTCTAAGCACTATAAACATTTAATTTTGTGGGTTGAATGATTCCAAAGCTAAAATGGAATAGGTTAAATATTTTCCATGTCGAAACCATTCTATAACTTTTATAATGACTTTAAAGGTCCTTTAAGTAGCCATTTTCATATGAGTGAAATTCAAATTACACCTAATAAAAGAGCTCGATTTTAAAATAAAGCATTACACATAGCTAATAAAAGTCAAAACTAAATATAATTTGATGAAACATTTCATTGATTTGATTTTAATTTAGTCGTAGAAAAGAATCCAAAAGAATATAGAGTATAAAGTGCCAATAAAGAAACAATATAATGGTGTGATTTATAAAACATTAAGGGTTAAATGCATAAAAATGTAGCTTACTTGCTTGTATAGTCATTCATTTTTTTTCTAGACCAATGTTAAATACTTTTTAAATTTCCTTTTTGTGTTGTATTTATAATAAGTGTGTATCATTTGACCATTTTACCCTTTAATTTACACACTTATATTTAACCGGGAAGGAGTAAACTACCCTGTCAAACAGCCACACAACCAGTGACACAATACCCTAAAAAGGTGTAATTCAAAAGTACGTTGCATTGATCTAAAAAAATTAATGGCTACACAAAACTATAAAAGATGACAAGTAAGCTACATCTTCATGCATTTGTCAAAAATATAATTTAGAACTATAGTAGATTGTGCATTAATTTATTGGGATTTAGGTAAAGTAATATTCTCAATCATTTGGTGGAAATATATGAATCTTTCCCTACAAAAATAACTCGCAAGATAAAACTAAAATTTCACAAGTAATCTTTTATTATATATAAATTACTATTTTAGACGATGGTGTGCCCACGATGTATAGACATAAGTATTATTAACATGAATATAGTGTTTAATCGAAGGGTCAAAGATTTCTACGCCTTCATGTTAAGTTATAGAGAGTTCGCTAAAGACATTTTAAGACAAAGTTCCTGATAAATTTACTTAAATTTTAAAGATGAATTACATGAGTAGTTTATGTATGTATAATCTCTTGTGTTCTTTAAATATCACATTAATTCATGCTTTCAATTTTTTTAATCACGTGCATATACATTAACTTAATCTGATAAGGAACTTTTTTTTATAAATAACTAAATTGTTATTTATAATAAATGTTGTTTTTTAAAACAAATACAAGTTTGTGGGGTATATATTATAGGAATACTTGTCACTTTGTCATATTTTTAAGTGTTGTGTAGCTAACCTTTATTTTTGCTATTACAACACAAATGTTTTGAATTCACACATTTGTATGTATTTTTGACCATTTTGCCCTTACTTTATTTTTACCACCCTTATTTACAGAGAATGATAAAATGGTCATTGTACATAAATAAAATGGATAATGATCCTCTCATGTTCATTTGAACATAAAAGGTAATGTTCTGCTTTATCTGATTGTACATTTGATTAAAATAATCAAATATAGAATCAGATAAAGCAGAACATTACCCTCATGTTCATTTAAACATGAGGGGATCTTTTTCCAAATAAAATACATACAAATGTCCTAATTCAAAACTTTAATACACACAAAAGTTCAAATTCAAAACTTTTGTATTATAAAAGCAAAAAGAGATAGTTACATTGAACTCAAAATAAAAATATGTCATGTTAGATATATTTTTGGATAATGATCCCGATATTGTATTAATAAACTTATCAAAAATTATAGAAACGTATATTTTTACATTTGAGTTCATAGAGTAAATTTAAGATAAGTACTTTTATAAATTTTTGGGATTAAATGTAAATGCTATTAATAATAAGAACATTATGTTAAATTCGACCCTTTAAATTTATTTAATTACTCTATTTTTTTCCCTCACTTTTTTTATTGTTAACTTGCACCCATTTTTTATAATTTTTTGATTTAATTGCACTTTTGGTCCCTGTGGTATGGCCAAATTGCTGGTTTGAAACCCTAACTTTTGAAATTGCAATGATGGTCCTTTTTTTCAAGTTTCCGTTGCAAATTTGGTCTCTGAGCCGGGACCAAACATGCAATTTAGCCAAACCACAGGGACAGAAAATGCAACCCAAAAGGACCAAACCTGCAACCCAAACTTAAAAATAGGGACCATCACTGCAATTTCGAAAGTTAGGGTCTCAAACCTGCAATTTGACTATACCACAGGGACCAAAAATGCAATTTACTCTTATCTAATAATTAAAACATGCACATATTCATATAAGGCTCTTTTGTCCTATAAACTCCGGCCACATCCATCGACAAAATCGATTGCGTAAGCCTTATACAAATATACACCACATAGCACATAAATCTTTTAACTATTTTAGGCCCCATTAATTCAATAATAAGGGTCTTTCCGAATTCTTGAATCATAGATCTTACCAATTAAGAAAAATATTTAATATTATGCGAATCTTGATCATATTTAAACTAAATCTTTTAACAAATTAGCAAGATTTAAATATCTATACAAACAACGAAAACTACTAGTGAACAAATAACACAAAAGATGAAATTCAAGGTCTAGAAAAAAAATAAATGGCTACACAAAACTATAAAAGACAAGTAAGCTAATCATGCATTAATCCTTTTAACTTACTATTAGCACGTGGGATAACTCGATTTTGAAATGAAACTCTCCTGGTCTAATATGATTGTGTCAAAAGACTATTTTTTTTCTTCTTTTCCTTTATTATATAAGAGATTTAAATATGTTCAAATTAGGTTAACTTTTTTCGCCTAGTTATTTTCTGTCTCTTGGTAAAAAGTTGATAGAAATAAAAACACAAGAAATGATATAACAGAAGGATAAAAGGGAAAAAGAAAGACTCTTACAGGCTGATTGACACGTGCCAGTTCCAAAGCTTTCTCAAGTTTCGTGACAATCTCATTTATGTTTGGGCGTTGCGATCGTTCTTCCTTCAAGCAATCGTATGCAATTTCTGTGAAAACTTTGAATGACTGCGGATCTATTTGTTTCCAGAGATTCCACTCAACTAGATCCTCTAGTTTTTCTTCTCGATAATGAAGAATGGCCATTGGAGCCAAATACTTGTTATCTTGGTCTTCGTTGATTACTGCTTTCCTACCACACAGTAATTCAAACATCACTATCCCAAAGGAGTATATATCTGACTTGTGGTGTGCACTTTTAGTCTTTTCATATGTTGGGTCTGTATGCCCCTCGATATCCCGTACTTTATCAACATGGAATGAATGATGCCTTTGAGATGCGTCAATCTTCATGGAAAGTCTAAATTCAGATAACTTTGGTTCAAAGTTATCATTTAATAGAACTGTCTCGCTGTCGATGTTTCGATGTATAATGCTAAAATCGCGTGACTCGTCATAATGAATGTAGCTCAGTGCATGCGCAACACAGACACATATCTGCAATCTTCGCAGCCATGTCAACATCATCGTATCACTAAAATAATTTTCAAGACTAAACATAGTCTCAAGCTTGATAATGATGATTTTCTCATCATTTTCATCACAAAACCCAACAAGAGAAACCACATTTTTATGCTTGAGACTAGAAAGCATGGAAATCTCCATCCAAAACTCTTGTTCTTTTTCATCCCATTCTTTATTCCACCTCTGAGCATGGATATCAATCAAATCACCGGACCACAAGAGCTGTCCCAAGTAATGATTTCCAAATCCACCTGTGCCGATGCCATTTTCGTCAGAAAAGTTGTTGGTGGCGGTTAGTATATCTTTAAGGGGGATTTTTAAGTGAGCAAGGTGGTCGTGATTGGGTGAAGAAGACATTATGCAACTGGGTTAGCTAAAAATTAAGGGTGTTTGGGTTACGAAGGAAGAAAGATGATATATTCAATGAATACCAACGGATGTGTGTTTATATAGAGGCAACTGGAACCTCCACCGACCTTCTTCTTTTCTTAAATGCTAGTTAATGATTTTTTTTTTTTAATATATTGGTACAACAAGTTAATGATTTTTTTTAATATCTTAACGCAAAACCATATATTTTGTTACGTTTTCCAGATTGTGAAAATGACATACCGTATGTGCATTAATATTTATTGTCAGTGTGACTGTGGAAATACCACATATTCATCATTAATTCTTTTGTTCTTCATTTTGTTACATTGTCTTTCCATATCGGTAAATAAAAGCTTTGGAGGATTTCGTACAGATAGCCACTTAGTACTCATAAATTTTAATTTTAATTTGTTCAAAATTATTAATTTCACTTCGTACATAAAAGCTTTGGAGGATTTCGTGTGTATGAGATAAAGTTGGAAGAAATGAACATGTGAACAAATTTGGTAAACATACATTGTTAGCAACTTAGTACTCATAAATTTTAATTGTTACGCCGTTAATTATTATAGACGTGTTACATTACCCAACTTGTAATAAAATATCATCATCCATTACTTATATTTTGTCCTTGGGGCACTTCTAATTGTATATCAGCGTTGACAAAAAGATGACTGAGTACTTTTTCGCAACAAATTTGATCATTTGATATTGGTAAAATGCACGGTTAAAGAAGAGTGGATGAAAGCAAAAGTAATGAAATACGCGAAAGTTGCAAACGATAAACTACTATCATTGTAAGTAAACTTATAATGCGTTTGTACGTAAGCTTTGAATGGATATGAAATAGTAAGTAACTTTCAAAACCGTCTTCTACGGGTTATGGGTCCCAATATCATCTTTCACACACAGTGTACGGGGGAGGTTGAGACCTAGACATCCATACCTCTACCAACGGTAGAGAGGTTGCTTCCGGTTCTACCAAAGATAGAAAAGGACTTTCGGCCTTGTAGGGGGTGAGGATCGAACCCTTAACCTTTGACAGAATTGAAGTAAAAAAAATTACATACTTAAGGCTTTTGTGCTATTGGGAAGTGGCACGCGAGTGATAGGCTAATCCCAGTTATATAATCTTAATTAAGATTCACGTTTAATATATTTATACATAAATGAGCGATATTTATATCCTTAAGAAATACAATGGCCTTCGACCTTTTGCCCTCATTACACTTTCCACTTTTCCTCTATTCTTAAGCATGGTGATTTTATTCTGTGTTGCCTTCCATTTCATGATATCATTTATTCATCTTCTTCTTCCATGTAATCTCTATCTTACCCATGTTCTGTCATTATCACTATTACATCCAGTGTTCTAAAAGGCGTGCCTTTGTGGCGCCAAGGCTTCGCTAAGGCGTGAGGCGTGGTCTCCACGTTACAAAACGGATCGAGGCGTCGACTCTAGGCGTGGCGAGAGATGAGGCGTTAAAAGGTGCTATAAGGCGCGCTAAGGCGTGAGGCGTGGCGAGCCTTTTAGATTCAACTCCGATAAATCTTTAATTTTTTTTTCAAAATGAAGAATATTATATGTAAGGATAGTTTTTTTTAACTTTAATCATATGTACAACGTTTTATTTAAACTCAATATATATGAAATATGATATAAATATATAAACATTTTCATATTTTGCGCCGCATTAAGCCACCCCTTAAAAACGCAAAGGCTACGCCATACCCGCAAAAACGTGAGGCTTGGTCACGACACCACGTCACGCCTCACGCTATTTATAACCTTGATTACAAGTCAACAATGAATAGGAAAATAACAACAACAAAAATCATCAACAAGCGCTTTATATTGGGTACCGCAGAAGGAAATAAGTTGGAACCTGGGTACCGCAGTAATTCAATCATGACTTTGTAAGCATATTCATAAACCCATATTGAGTAGCTAGAAACATCAAGACACAATGAGTGAAGAACATTTCAAAACTTTGAGTTTTCACATGTGCGCAATCTTTAAACTATCATGAAAAAGATCAATGAAAATTTAGAAAACTCTAGCGAGTATTATATTAGCTTATTTAGTGTTATATTTAATTAAGGGCTTACCCATAGTTTATCTTCCAAGTAATGTACTCTTATATATTTTGGGTTAATGCATATTGCGTAGGATGAAGAATTATCAAAACTAGTCCCTTTGGTTTGTAAGTGGGATTGAAATTGGATTTGGATTTAATATAGGTATGAAAGAAATGAAGGAGAGAAAAAATTAATTATTATTTAAATTATATATTTTTTAAATATTTTTTTGAAATAAAAAAAATAAAAAGGTAAGAAAAAAATATAGAATACTTGGTTGAGAAAAATCATGGAATTAAAGGAACTTTTTGATTGTTCACTTTTGTAAAAATCCACCATGGCAGCCTAAAATGAAATCAATCATTCAACACGTCTTACAAGAGATAACAAAATAAACCAAACAATTCATTTGAGAATCTTTCAATCCACACCCATTAAAACCCGGGTATCAAACAGACCCTAATATGGTAATCAAAGCCTCAAATATCCACCATCAAAAACCTAAATCGTTGACTTAATTTTTTTTCGTTCATGCAAATTTATGCCACTTAATAATTTAATGTTGCCGCTTAATAATTTAATATTGGTTGTCTTTTTTACACATTTTTTGAGATCACTTAACACTTAAAATCATGAAAATCATTTTTTGGGATCACTTATCACTTAACACATTTTTTTTCGTTCACCACAATTAGACTATTACGATTACATTTTTTTTGGAACGACGAGTTAGTATTGTTACTAAGTTAATTATTCGATTCCACAATACTTACCCAGAAGATAATCCCTGCTAGCCTCAAATAGTAATTAGTGATTCGATTTCACAGTACATACCTAGAAGGTAGTCCCTGCCAGCCTCAAATTGACGCATCTGTGGAGCACGGCAGAAACCCACAGATTCCCACCTTGAAGGAAAACCACCACGAAGAGACGCGAACTTGAGACCTCTCGCATGTGATAACAACCTCCCCAAAGACACCATTGATGACCAACTGAGCTAGCCCAGTTGGTTAGATTATTATGATTACATTGCCGATATAATGAATAAAATGTGAAAAAAGGACAATATGCAATTGATTACAAGACTTAGCAACCAACTTTAAGTTATACATAAGGGGTTGATAAAATGATTAACTCTACCACAGATAAGTTACAACAGTACTAGTATTTAAATGTATTTAGAATTATAAGTTATTTTGCATGAACCCGTATCATCTCCATGGTAAAGATAACTAGGGACGGAGCTACGTTGGTCATTGGATTGGCCTAAGCTCATCCCAACATTTAAGGAATTACTACATTTCTTATGTTATTTATTTAAAGATTGTCCATTGGAAAGATAATTTGGAATATTGGCCCATCTAAAATCACCAAAATGATGAAGCATACATCTAAATCGTATGATATAAGAAGGAACAAAAAGGGTGATACGTAGCTTTGTTTCCGGTTCGATCGAAAGGAGAAGATAATAACAAATTCACCAATGATAGGCGTTTTCAATCCTATTTTCGGATCTTGGCTATTTTGTTGTTAAATAACGATGGCAATTGGCACAGGTCACCGATCTAATAATTATTCAGAAAGCAAAAGGAACGATCATCTCGATAATAATCGTCGTCAAGAGCAACGTAACAAAGGTATTCCCAACAAATCCCATCCTAATTTTCGTGAGGAACATAAGTCGTTTTCATCAATCTTTGTTTCTAATATCCCATGGAATGCGTCGGTCCAAGATCTTTGGGATATTTGTAACAAATGGGGTGTGGTGATCAATGTTTACATAGCTGCAAAGAGATCCAAATCGGGTCATCGATTTGGTTTTGTACGTTTTATAAACGTTAATGATATCAATCAGTTAGTTTCCAATCTAAGAACGGCATGGATGGGTGGTTTTCATTTATTTGCCGATGTGGCGAAGTATGGTCGAACTTATAATAGACCTGTGGAACGTTCTGGGGACGGCAAACCCAGTGTAGGTTCGAACTCTCAATCTGTTAGTATCAACGAAAATGTTTTTCAGTCTTTTAACTCGTATGCTAAAGCGGTCCTGGGCAACAAATCAGTGGACATGTCGGGCAAATACGGTACAAGTAATGCTGGAGCAGAATCTGTGGGGGTGTCGGATTGTAACAAGGTATATAAGGAAGCGGGTAATGAAGCGGTGATGTCTATCTCGGTAGACGATTGTATTGATTTGGATGGTATGGAGCGTAGTATTCTTGCTAAAGTTAAAGATTTAAGTGTCATTTCAGAGCTTCTAAAACATATGTCTTCTGAGGGATTCGATGATGTTGGTCTTAGATATGTTGGGGGACGTTGGGTTTGGTTGGAATTCGACTCTATGGATCAAGTGGAAAGCGTCAAGACTTCAAAGGCGTTAAAAGAGATATTTTTGGAGTTCAAAGATGTTTCTCACGATTTTATTCCAGATGAAAGATGTGTTTGGATAGACCTGGTGGGTCTGCCATTGGCATCATGGGCTCCAGAGGTTTATAAGAAGTTGGGTGGTCGGTGGGGAAGCAGCGTGTTTACGGATATGGTAAGTGATGGACCAATGTCTCATGGGAAGGTTTGTGTCCTTACAGAGTCTTTACATCGTGTGATAGAGTCCTTTATAGTTTCATATCGTAATCGGACTTATCGTATTATCGCTACTGAGTTTGCATATTGGGCGCCCAATATTGAATCGATGGAGGTCAATTCCGAGTCTAATCCTCTGGAAAGGAAGGATGCAGAGGGTCCTAGTTTGGATGAAAGTTTGGAAAATGAGGAGCATTTGGATGTCGATAGTTGTGATTCAGATTCCCCTAAGAATGTTAACAATGATTCGGTGTCGCCTTCTAGTCGGGTTTTGCGAGAGGAGGATGTTCGTGGGGTGGAAAGTGATCTTGTGGACTCCTTTGAAGAAGGCGAGATTCGTGATGATTCGGTCTTGTATAATGATGGGTGTATTAAGGATTGCATGGAAAAGAATTTGGAAGATGATGCTGGTGAGATTCTTGGAGTTCATTCTCAGGGTGATTGTGGTAATGTTACCACTGATGATAATGAGGATGTTACGCCAGTTATTGCTCCTGAAAAAGACTCCATCATTGCGCCTCCATCTACACCCCCGGGTAATGATTTAAATATTGCTGGCTGATTCAGGTTCTCGTGTGTATTGATATCATGGTCCCTCTAACTATTCAGATAGATTCTGATAAACGATGGAGCTATAGAGACCCCGATGGAAATATACACGGGTTGTTCTCTCTCGCGCAACAACTCGTTCGTGGAAAGATATTTTTCCTAGCGATCTTTCAAGATTTGATTTATTAGACAACGTTAAAGAATCTATTCTTCTTCATAATGCCTTATCGAGTACAAACAAATGATGCCGGTTAGATCGCTATTTGGTATATGAGCCTCGGGTGTTCGATTCGAGCGATTGGGAGTTAATAACAGTTGGAGCCTATGGTGGGATACTTCTTATTCAGCGAGACTGCTTGGTTGTTTTGCGAGTTCGTTTCGTTAGTTTTTTTCTGTTCCTTTTCGTTCTTTGTTTGTTGGATCGTTTTTGCGTGTATATCGTCTGCTAGTTTCTTTCTAGCCTTTTTTAATAAAATTCCATTTGCCGTTCAAAAAAAAAAAATCGTATGATATAAGAATTGGTGGCATAGATAAATCTATTTTTATTTATGATTGTATCATGCATTTATTATAACTCTTCACATTTTATTTTTTCAAACTTAAAAGATTGTATTATTTAACAGTTAAGAAATACTATAACCATAAACAAACTTAGACAAAAAAAATTACAAAATGATGTGTCACATAATTAGTGGCATTCTCACTTTATTTGTACACGTGTCATGTAACTTGTGGATACATGTAAGAGAGAGAATTTAAAAATAACTTTAAGAATCCCACTAATTATATGACACATTATTTTGTAATTTTTTTTTGTAGGTTTGTTTGTGATTATAACATTTCTCTAAAAATAATAGTACCATATTATAATCTTCAATAATTAAACACCCCTAAACTCATCATATTGAAAAAACAGATCTAAAAAGCCCAATCGTTACCGTTAAAACGTTGAATAGTTAAAATTTACAAATAACAAAGCTCGGAAGTTAATTGGTCTATTGGGAAAAGGCGCAAGGATGCTTTGTGATTCCTCGTTATTACTTGAACTCCATCATACAATACAACCCATGATTGTACTCTTTATAATGAGCTGACCCTTTATTTTGACTGTCTATTAAAGAAACCTGGACCGCCTTGTAACCTGTCTAGATCATTTCTAGACCCTTCATGTAAAAGAGGGTTTAGAGAAGGAAAGTAGAAGGTTCTATTTAAGAAAAAAGCTGAGTGTGAAAATGGGTTTTTAGATGTTAAAAAAGAGGCCAGTATGTTCCCAAATCGTGTCCCATTTCTATTCATTCTGGTTGCGATGCGTTGTTACTTTTTTACAATATTTACTAGCTTAAAACTTTTGTGCGTATGGTTTCTGAGTGTGGATCTTCCATCTAACGGTTTGTTGTGTCTAAGTAGCTCTATGTTAATGTTTTGCGTGAATGTAGAGTAGAAATTTGTAGTGCGCCAAGAGGTAGAGGCTGTATTATTATTATATTGGACTCTGCTTGCGTTTTGCTAATAACTAACGGTCTACTCGTGTAATTACTAAATTTTAAAATGTGGAACAGTTAAAGGGGAGGTTGTAAGAGCGGATGTCTAAATCATATACAAACAGTGGACGATATTGTTACATCGTGTAGGTATGGATTTGTGTAGAGTTTTTTATTAGACCATTGTGTTTTCAAAATATATTTAACAAAGTAAGTACTTTTGAAAAAATTTAATATCTCATAGTACTTACTGTCTTTTGTTAGCAAACTGTAATTTAGAAGAGTGAAGAACATTAAAAGTAACACTTAAGAAAGTCATACTCGCCGGTCTACAACCCGTGTGCGATTAAGGAGTCCTTCACCGTTCTTCCACACAGTTGCTCATGTAATTTGCTCTGTTATTTTATTCTAAAGCTTTTTAATACATAAAACCACTTTCTGTCGTACACTATGTTATCATGAGTCCATTCAGTTAAATCTTAGTTTTGTACATGTATTTTTTTTAAACTTTACCTTTTAGAAAAAAATTAAAAAAAAATGTCATGTTGAAACGGGCTTCGGGTTATCAATCATCTAAAACATCATACTATTGTCTTATTTTACGAAAACAAGATGACGAAGTATAATTACAATTGACATGAGATTAGCTTCTCTGATACGCCATAGGATGAATGGCCCAATTGTACGTGCAATTCGGATGGACAGTGGTGCGCAAGGCATGACGCGGAGTTTCCTAATATTGCTGCAACGTTTGGGATTATGTTGATGGATTGTAGTGACGAAATTTTCTTTTTCATCTAAGCACAAAGAAAGTTAGCTAAAAACAAAGAGCAAACTGTATATGAATGATGGATGGAAGGAGGTGATGAAACTTAGTCGAGATTGTAACAGAAAACAGCGGCTCAAGGTTGAATACATGGCTTTTTTATTACTTGCATCTCTAAACTATAGTACTAGAGTAGAGTATCAAACAAAAAACGAAAGAAAGGACTATAAAAAATTAAATATTTCTGAAAGAACTTATTTTGTTAAATAAATTTTGAGAATACAAGGGTTATTTAAATAACTCGATTTGTCTAAGCTGTCTAGGTTTGTCGATTTGTAGTAATTCTCCAATATAATGTGTGAATATAGAGTAGAAATTTGAGTTGGCTTGGATTCTATACCTTAGGAAAGGTGAAAATCAAATCCTCCGGTTATAGACGTTCGGTTATAAAATTATTCCCAAGTAGACAGGATAAATACCTTAGGAAAGGTGAAAATCAAATCCTCCGGAGTCGTATCCACGGCGAAGATTGAATTTGAAAATTACGTCGAAGGTTTATTGTTTCATGCTTAGTTGTCGTATATTTTTGGTTTGTATTATACTAAAAGACAATAATATATATAAAGGCGAGAAAAGGAGAACAAATATAAGGCAAGAATACTTTAAAATAAGCTACGGGAACAAAAAATAGGCAAAGATCTAATACGATTACCAAAGGAATATATTTGTCTAGAAACGGTGCTTAAAATATTATGATTAATAAAGAAGTTATTTTGGTGATCAAAAACTTGTATAAGGGTTAATCTCTTTATACAGTCGTATATCAGGTTTAACCTTTATACATGCACGGTAAACCAGTTAGTTGATAATATAGGTTAAGATATTGACTACTAGAGATTTTTTATTCTTTCCACCGGCTTCTGCTCAAATTGAATAAAAACAATCTAAGTAAACCGTAGGTTGGATGTCTCCTGTTAACGGCTTACTAGGCTTATTTGGGCATTTTTTTTAGTAATGGCCAGTCTTGTGGATTTGATGCGCGTCTTACTCACCTTACCTTGAGTTAGGTGCCCCTTTCAAAAATAAGGTGTCAAAACCGCTTAGGCGGACCGTCGCGAAATTTTGGTCAATCTCAAATTCGTAAAACTCATCCGCTACCAAAAACACATAACTTAACCTCTAATCAATATACTAACCTAAACCAACAACTAATATCAACAACAACAACTTCCACAAATTATTCACAACATCCTAGCCACCAATTTCTAAACAAAGATATAAAAATCTACTCGCTAATAGCCATAACTAAACTAACCGCAACAATATATAAAGCTAAGCTAACAACAATAATAGGAATAACTAAACTAAACATACCAATAATAGATAAAATATAAAATAGTAACGACAAAGATAAGAAGATAGTAAGAATGAAGAACCCAAAAATCGCTCAGATATGGTGCAAACGCATGTAAGGTTTTTCACTGACTAATAAAAATGTAAGCTTATTAATATTAAAAGCTAAAAATCTATAAAAACTACTCCCTCCGTCCTAAAATTATTGACTCCCAACAAAAAATACATTGTTTAAGAAAAGTGCATTTATTAATGTTTTCTCTTTATTACTTTTTGATAGAATGACAGTTCTAACAATAGTTAATTAATTAAAATCTTCTTTAAAGTCTGTAATAATAATTTCAAATAAGGGTAATATGGTAAACTGGTCAAACTTTTCTATCTATTTTTAGTAATAGATAATTAAATTGGGACATCCCAAAAAGAAAACGTGGACAATAAAAATAGGACGGGGGGAGTAAGTTATAAATAAATCTAAAACCACCCAACTTATAAATAAAAATGTTTACAATTGGGTAAACTAAGCTTAGGATATTAAGGTGAAAGATTTATAAATACTTTAGCAAATATAGATTTATATAACTAAAAAGGTAAAATTTTAAACTACCAAAAACTTCTATAAAAATTAAAATAAATATTAAGCGAACGAAATAAAATCTAAAAATTTCACAGAAACTTGATAATAATAAGAAGTAATTTTAAAAATTAAAATCATAATTTTGAATCATAAAAGAATATTTTTAAATATTTCCTCATTGAAAATTGTTAAAAAGTGCATAAAAATATTAAAGAATTCTAAAAATTCTAGAAATTTTCATAAAATTAAGGACACTACTAAAGAGATACCAGAAAATAAAAAGTTGTATTTTTGACATTTTTTGATAATTTAAAAAATAAAAACAAAAAAAATTTTAATAAACGAAAAAGACATAAAAAAATTTGAAAATTTAAAAATAGTAAAGCCACTTAGAAAAATCTAAAAATTTAATAATGAAAATAAAATGTGTTTTTGGATTTTTGTGAAAAGGACAAGATTTTTGAAGACAATTTTATATTTTAAGCTAAATAAAACAATAAAAGAGGTAAACTTTTATTGGAAAAAAAGTTTAATAAAATAAAAGAAAAGACATAGAGATGACAAAGTAAATAAAATTTGAATATACAATAAATAAAGGAAACTTACTTGCATAAGGTAAAGCAACTTAAATAAATATACAAAACTTTAAAAAAAACTACACTATATAACCATAAGATTTAATGGAATTTTTTTGGATTTTTTCGAGAACTTTTTAAAAAAAAGTTTTCTTTTTATCCTTCTCATGAATATTTGTCTTTTTATTTTAACCTTCCTCTCTATATATATATATATGGGACCGTTCTTTGCGGAACCAATTTTTTGTACAGAACCAACTTTGAACCAATAAGAATTTAGTATTATTAAATCCTTTTATTTAATTCAAAAGGGTAAAATAGTAAAACACATTTTCACTTTCTTTTTTAATTTAAAAAAAGTTTTATTAAGATTAATTTTTTTTTCAGAATTAATTTTTTTATTTTTTTACTTTTTCAGGAAATATATTTCAAAAAAATGAGGTGCATATATGTTTTTTTAAATATTATAAATTCGTATGTGTTTCTTGCGTACAATTTAAAGAAAAATAAAGTGCATATGTGTTTTTTTTATTTTATACAATTGTTTTGCCATGAAACTTGTTTTTTTGCTTAAAATGAAATTGCACATATGTTTCTAGCGTACATTATTTCAAAAATTTATTAAAAAACATAAATATATACATTTAATCTCCAAATTTATAAGAAAGCGAGAACACAAATACAAGAACATTTGTGCACGCCATCTAAAACCATGTATATCGTCATCTTTATTTTACAACACAGCCTTTTGATGTTGAGTTGTGCACTACAAATATTGTCTTTCCAAATCCACTCGGGTCCACTCGTTCATTCTTCACTTTCATCATCTTTTATAAGTTGATAGAGTATATCCAAATCAACCTGATTCAAAAGAAAAATATAAACATTATAAACATTAGTCTTATTTAAATCACACCTCACACAATCTTGCAAAATAAACAAAATCTCAATATGAACATCAAGAATATACATGCACATATAACTAAAACATATATGTGCCTATAAAACATGTATGCACTGTAAATATTAAAATCCAAAATGGCTGCTCTTAGTCACAAACCTGGTTCCAAACTCACCAACTAAAACCATATAACTAACTATAAATATTAAAAACGCATACGCATGCATGATTCATCAACAAGGGTAAACTAAAATTAACTAAAAACATATATGCACCGATAAAACAGGTATGCACCGTAAATATTAAAATTCAAAATGGCTGGTTCCAAACTCACAAACGAAAAATATATAGCAATCTGTAAATATTAAAAACACATACGCATGCATGATTTATCAAAAAGACGGATCTCAGGCGATTTCAATTGGGCACCTGTTCCAACAACCGCTAACAGCAAAACCAAATTGCGAGGTGGTCGGAAAACATTTCCATAAACAAGTTTCCAACCAGATTCTTCACTGACGTCTCTTTCCTGAAAAGATAATTATTCAGTAAGTGGTGACTGGGTTTAGTAAAATGACCTACTTCATCGAATCCTTACCAGAGTTTCTAGGTCGTCGTCTTCTCTGGCATATTTGGCATAGTCATTTCTTAGTAAAACCAGTGCTTATTTCGATTTGTAAAGTCATACATTTGACCTTAAAAGTCAATGATGACTTGTTGTGTAAAGTAATGAAGGCTTACTTGATATCCTCCTATGAGATGTATGATAATGCACACATTAGCAAAGTCGACAATCCAATAAGGCTCATAAAACCCAAATCCAGTCAAGAGGTTTCCTGGTGCATTGTTCCCAAAAGCAGCATACCCAAAACATCCACATCCAAGGTAGAAAATACTCGTCATTGTAACCGCAATTGCTGAAGCCCGTTTTGTAACCTTGTTCTCTGGCGGTGACTTGATAGTATCCTTTAATATACCAAAAATAGTCCATCAAAAAAATTTATCGTACATATAAGCGATAATGTGACCAACCTGAACTTTAAATTAACTTCCTGAATTTCTTAAAGAACAAAAGCATACGGATACGAGAATGCTATGTCTCCAAGTGCTTGGAAAGTATGCCATAACTTTTTAGATACACTAGAAGCCAGGACGCCTGTAATGCTTCCAGCGATTTTGCCATTTTCTGTGGATTTTTGTGATCAAAATATTGAAATCCAACACTTTGGATTAAATATGAAAGTATTCTTACCGATTACTTGAGCAAAACCAAGTCCAAGGCTGATAGAAACATAACAAAACAACATTATGGTTGCAACAACAGACACCAAAACATATATATGTGACATTACAATCTGCACAACTCCAAACAACAACATATATATATATATATATATATAAAAATATTATATAATAATATATATATTATAGTGAGACTTTCCTTGTACAGAACCATTCTTAGTGCGATAACTGACAGAACCAACCAAAAACATACATGCTCAGCCTTCATAATTGTAAATTTTTGCACATATGTTCTAAAAACCAATATATGTTTAAAAAAAACATAGTTGTTCTAAATAATTTGAATAAGAAATCTGGAAATACAAAATTTTCTTTGAAGGTGAGCATGATGGTTCACTTATGAAGGCGTGCAACAACAATATTTGCGGTCGTGTGTAGGTTTTTTGCTCCAAGTGCTTGGAAAGTATGCCATAACTTTTTAGATACACTAGAAGCCAGGACGCCTGTAATGCTTCCAGCGATTTTGCAATTTTCTGTGGATTTTTGTGATCAAAATATTGAAATCCAACACTTTGGATTAAATATGAAAGTATTCTTACCGATTACTTGAGCAAAATCAAGTCCAAGGCTGATATAAGCATAACAAAACAACATTATGGCTGCAACAACAGACACCAAAACCATCATATATATATGTTGCCACCGTATTCACATTTGGTATCTCGTCCATTTTTATGGTACCAGTTTGACTTCCGAATTGCACTGATTGATCAAAAACCACAAAGTCATCATTAATCATACCAACATTAGAATATTAAAAAAAATAAACATTAATCGGCAGGTTAGATAGAAATTTAAACATTCAGTTACTCGTACTTGATACATGTTGCTGTTGTCACAACATAAGCAATTGAAGTCCCGTGAAAGCTCATATATTGTAGCAACCCACAATATGCACATCATTTTATATCTAATTCTTTCTTTGATATGCATAATTCTTTCTTTGATTCTATATCTAGCTTAAAACATATATGCACATCATTTTCATTGTTTTTATACCAACCAATAAACACAAATGCACTCTTTTCATTGATTTTATATTAACCTTGAAACGTATATGAACACACTTCTTTTAATTCTATATCAATCATAAAACATATATGCACGCCCCTTTTTGCATAGTTTTTATTTATAAAAGAGCGAATTAAATCTCAAAAAAGATGCACATATCTATCTATAAATAAACTAGAAGCACAATTAGAATACAAAATATTTTATAGATTAAAAACCAATTCAAAAATAGTGTATAAACATGAATGAAAAAAAAGCAATAAACTGAACCTCAAATCTTTGAGAAGTCGATCATGTTTTTATCCCGTTGACCAAGATAATCATAAACACCATCATAAACACTCCTCGAATTCGACCGGTGACGGAGGAGTTGACGGATGTGATTGGGGACAGATGGTGGTGTTTGTTGACAAATCAGACCTTTTTTGAACAAGGATAGATCGGACATGGCCCGACCCGTCCCCTTGAACCACTTTTTTTTCTTTCAGATCTAGATCACCTCTAAACCGTGGTGGTGGTGGTGATGGATATCAGAGGGAGCGTGTCAACAGGGGCATGGTTGTTAACGGAACAACCAAGAATATGGCTCCACGAGTTCCTGCTACGCTTGAATAAGTGAGTGATCAGTTTTATTAGTATTTTGTAGAGGGATTCAAAGGGCAAGTCGATTGGTTTTAATTGGGAAAATTTTGTCTAACTGAGAGGATATGGGGTGAGGAAGAAACTAAATGTCTAGATCCATATTTAGTTGTGGTGGCTATTAGGGTTATGTGAGAGAGAAAGAATATAAATAAAACTGATTCAGTGCTAAAACGTGGGACAATTTTTAAAAAATAATAATATTGTAATTCCAAGAATGCCCTTACATCATTTAAAAATAATTGTATCAAATAGTATATATTTACTAAAATGCCATCTAGCATTAATATATGTACATCATGCATTATTAGATGTAAAAAAGGCTGGTTCTGTAAGTTCTGTACAAAAAAATGGTTCTTTAAAGAAA
>BQNB010127590.1:0-13297 GCA_026074375.1 Tanacetum coccineum
TTATGTCTCCTTTGCTTTTGAACATAGCTAACAAAAGCATGGGCTTCAGAACTTTTATTCACTTTGCTTCTTATTTGAATTGCTGAGGTTGGATCTCCTAGAATAAGAGCGGAAGGATGAGAAGAGATAATCCTTGATGTGGGAATAGGACTAACATTCACAACAGTTTCCAAGTTTGCGAAGTCAGCCACTGCACCCTCATCATCATAAGATGAAGTAGTAAAAATACCATCAGAAGAATTTTGATAAATTTCCTCAAGTGGAGGTATGTCTGAATCATCTTGTTTAGGATTTGTTGGATCAGAAAGAGATAGTCCCTCATGAGGACTGGCAGTACTAACTGGTATGCTAACAGTATTAACTAGGTTAGTACTGCTAGCCTTAGCAGCTCCTGCTTGTATAACCAAGTTCTCATTTTCTTGTGCATACTGCTTCCTGAGAGCTTCAGCTTCCTCATTAGCCTCCTTTTCTTGCCTCTTAAGTCTTTCAAGATCATCCAAAAAGACTTGTTCTTCCTCTCTTGGACCTTCTCTCTTTTCATCTGTCTTTAAATCAGGAGGGATTGTTGAAGAATAAGAAGGCCATATTGGCAGTACAAAGCAGTCTTGAGCAGATTCATCCTTTTTTTCAGAATCCCCTGCATCAATAATGTCTTTTGTACCTGCATGATGATTAGCTTCTTGTTGACATGCATGTATGTTAGCTTGATTCTCTGATCTAATAGGATGATAGTTCATAGAATTAGTTAAGTAATCAAGATCAAACAGCCAAGTTGGTCCTTTACCTGCAACATTTGGTTTGTTCTCTAAGAAGGTGATGTGCAGATTTTCTTCAACTCTTTTGGTTTCTAAATTGTATACTTTAAAAGCCTTGCTTTGTAGAGAATACCCAACTAAAAACCCTTCATCTGATTTTCCAGTAACTTGCCCAAGTGGACCCCCCCCCCCCCCCCCCCACAATGGTATTCAAACGGTACTGGCACCCAAAAGGACTTAAATACCTTATATAATGGTATCTTTACCATTAAAAATTTTTTATTTCCCAAAATTTAAAAGGTTGTCTTAATATGAGGCTTGTCACTAATAACCCTATTTAGAACATAACAAGCAGTACTAACTGCTTCAGCCCAAAAAGTGTTAGGTAAAAATGAGCAGCAAGCATAGTCCCTGTCAGCCCTCAATAAGTGTAAAAGTTCTTTCTCATTAGCAACTCCATTTTGTTTGTATGAGTTCTGGCATTACTGTATCGCCGATCTGATTCCCCTTTTGACCCACAGAATTCAATAACATCCTTGTTCTTAAATTATGTACCATTATCACATCTAATAGTTTTAACTTTTTGATTTAATTGGTTCTCAATTTGTCTTATAAAGTCCTTAAGGATTCCACTAGTTTCATCCTTAGTTCTTAAGAACAATACCCAACTTGTGTGGTCATTTTGAAAAATCTTTGAAGGTAAACCTCTTACAAGGTTTCCCTTTACAAGTTTGTTTAAGTTTTTGAAATTGACATGACCCAACCTCCTATGCCATTTGTTAGATTCATCAGTTGTGGCCTTTGCAATTAAACAAGCTAATCCTCCTGAAGGAACAATGTTCTCTAAATTGAAACTGTACATATTGTTTTGTCTAGGGATTTTAAGTAATACTTGATTTTCATCAGGTAACTTAAATTCAGGAGACAAAACAAGACATTCAGAGTCAGTAAACAGAACTTTGTTCTTTTTGTCACACATTTGTGACACAGAAAAGAGATTGAAATGCTGAAGTTCTTTTACAAAGCACACATCCTCAAAATCTAACTTACCAGTTTTAATTTTACCTTTACCAGTGATATAACCTTTACTACCTCCAAAAGCAACAGGGCCACCATTAAAGTCTTGAAATTCAGCAAGGTAGGCCTTGTTTCCAGTCATGTGCCTGGAACATCCACTATCAACAATTCCTTTATTCTTTAAAGCTCTATGTGGATAATCCTGCACATCAAATAGAAGAGATTAGTTTCTCTTAGGGACCCAAGCCTGTTTGGGCTTGAGTCTGCCTAGTGGATCTTTGAAAGTGTAACAATTTCTAAGACTGGATCCACCTTGTATTCTGGGAGACATTGTGCTAGTTTGTTTCTTTTGTCTCCAATACAACCTGTTCCTGCTGAGGGCTTAACAGCAGTTTCCTTTTTTCCCCCAACAGTACTAACTGCATTTACCTTAGTAGTATTAACTTTTTGTTTTGAAAAATCTGTTCTAAGTACTATTGTCTTTTTGAAAGGCCTTGAAAATGGTGAATGAGTTTTGTGAAAAACATTTGCTAGTCTAACTCTATTCACAGTGGGCTTAATAGTATTAACTTCCATAGCAGCACTAGTTAGTACTGTCTGTCTGTTAAAACTTTGCCTAGCAGTCATAAATTTTTTAGTACCGCTAGCTCTAGCAGTACTAACTGGAATTTTACCAGTTCTAGTTAGTACTGCTGAAGGAACAAATTGGTTTTGTTTATTTACTCTTTGCACATTGTTCCACCCATTGTTTAAAACATGCTCTTATAGTAAACCCATACCCCAACTCTTTCTTGTCAACTTTATGTTTTTGACTATGTGTGAATTGATTCTTAACAGTTTCCCTAGGAGTTTTTACTTGCTGGTTAGCAAAACTAGGTGTTTCTTTTTCTTTTATTGGTATAGACACATACTCATCTTCACTATCTGATTTATACTCCTCAATGATAGGAGCATCAGACCAGACATTAGGTTGACATTCTACATTAGATTCATTGACAACTAGTTCAGACACTAATTCAGAGGGTTCTGTACTAATGTTAGATTCACAGGTATCAAATTCACTTGATTGGGATTCAGATTCACTAGGTTGAGTCTGTTTTGGACCATATGTAAATTGTGAAAAAAAGTTAAAATTCTTTAAACTTCAATTTCAGGTCCAGAGGGCATATAATTCCCTGTCATAGGTGGGGGTACAGCATGCATTCCTTCTGCTGTAACAAACCTATCATCAAAGATTGTTTTCTAACTTACCTCTTTTATTCATAAAAACACTCATAGGACACAAAATAACCGGAGACAACCTACCCAAGTCTTGGGCTGGGGACCTCATTATACAACTGATGGAAATCAGGACTCTGAAAAAACATACAAAAAGAGACTCCTGTATGTAAAAGTGAAATACAAAAAATATACTGTGATAAGTACTAAAGCTCTAAATCGGACAAACTAGACTTAACTCTATTTGAATGTAATATTATCATCTAAAACTAAGAATCAACGAACAAATTGACCCTGATCCAACAAGACTATAACTGGTGAATTAGAAAGGAACTGAGACTTACACTTAGAACCCCCCCCGTTACTAATACTAAAAACAAAACCAAAACCAACTTTTCATACAAACAAACAAACTACCTAAGAAAAGCTATAACCAACAAAGACTAATGGAAAATGTCATAGGACACAATTATAGATATAAAGCTATGTTAAATAAAACACAATAACAGCAGAGCTAAGATCACCTGTGTGATGTCTAATCTACAATAAGGTTAAGGCCTATTGTAGAATAGCTAGAAGGAAAATTACTGTGATATTAAATCTGGAATTGTAGAAACTCTATTTCGGAAAACAGGGGACTCTTACAATAAAAATCTAGTACACATTAACAGTCTACAAAAATCTGGAAAAGTCTGTAAAAATTGCTAACTTCGCTCTAGAAGAGGTTACTAAAACATTTATAGGAAGAAAATTTGGAGATATGCTAAAAAATGACACTCTAAAACTCTATCCATATGGCGTAACAGGAAACTGATACTAGGCTAAATAACTATATAATATATGAAACTACACACTCTGTCCTGAAACTACATACACATGAAGACAAAACTCTGTACAATATACATGGTAAAAAGGATTTATAAGTAACTAGTCAAAAAAAGTAAGTATGTACTCTTGATTCTAAAACATACAATCTAACAAAAGATTACAAATTAACTGAGGGTCTTTTAAACAATTGAGTAAAAACCATTATTCTGGGGTTGGATTGTTTGTAACATTTTAAAGTAGAAACGATCTACTGAAATAAAAAAAACTCTCGTAGGGACTGTATAAAGAACTTAAGTGTATGAACTAAGGAAACTGCAGCAACAAACTTTTCCTGTAGAACATTAACACAGGATAAACCAATATATACTTAGAGATGATGATCAAACTGTGAGAATCCGAAAAATGCCTTCTAAAACAACTGGTATCTGGTTAACAATACTGTCTAAAATGCTAACAAAAAAAAACAATCTGGGAGGTTCTTTGGATAATAAGTTTTGCATAAAACAAGGAACATCTATACTGAAAAATAACTAAACATACCTAAAGAAAATAGAAAAACTATGCAGACAAGAACATATATCTCTGTATATAGAAAATTAGGGTGGGTTTTAAGGGGGGGGGGGGGGGTAACAGTTTAGAAAATAAACTAATTAATAAAAATAACAACACTCTACTTCACAAGGCTCTAAACCCACACAAAACTGCAAACCCCAAAAAAAGTCTCAGATTCTACATATCTCTTTTCTAGACTAAACCTCCTGACAAAAAAAAACAAAAACCACCTGAGGGGCGGCGACTCTAAACGAAGTAACGGAGTATCTCTATATCTTAGTGGTGGTAATAATGGAAGACGCTTATAAAACGATAAATAACACTCTTGACAACTTGTGTGGAGTGAATACAAACTATGAAACTCTACCTCTGTCCTGATGCTACAAGACAATAAGAGCCCAAAATTAGCACTAATAATCCCTTACCAATAACTACAACCCACACTCCCTATGAGGAAAATAACTCTGTTATTAAAGTTGGGAAATTAGACTTGAACTCTAATTACTCTTCAACACTCAATTATCATAGCTCAAAATATCAATCAATATCCTGTATCCCTATACCCAAGCCTAAACTTATCATTATCACTCATTTGGTATAAAGCATTTACTAAGATTCCCTAAGAAATAGTTATGCCATTTTTTCTACTTTAAGCCTTTAAATCTTCTTTTCTTTTTGAGCTTCTGCTAGCAATTTCTTATGGTATGTTAGAACAGCTGTTTTATCATCTAAATCTATCTTCATAAATTTGATCTTTTGTTCATACCAAAGTTGTCCTTGTTGATGAGCAACTAACTGTGCTTCAACATTACTTAAACCTTGAGATTGCCTTTATTTCTATGTTTTGCATCACTAAGTTGTTCTCTCTGAGCAGTCATACAGTTTTTAAGATTAGGCATAAGAACTCGTTACTGTATTTGAACATGAAATTACCTCTGTGTCTAAATCTGAGCTATTGCAAGCCTCAAAGCATAAATCTCATCTCTTCTGAATGATTTGTCCCAATCTACACCATCTTCCATCATTGTTACCAATGCTTAGAGTCCCTCCTATCTTTCCAGTTCTAGCTCCCAATCCTTGTTTACTCCAGAATTCCATGCATCCCTCCTCCTGTTATTTTGAGTTCCTTTGATTCTGCACTTTCTAGCAAAATTCCCTGACTTGTGGCAATTATAGCATTCAACTTTGGTTTTATCAAAGCCCAACTGTGTTCTTTTGCATCAATTGTAGCATTCTACCAGTCTTCCTTGTAAACTTTTTCATTCTCAATGAGAATCAGTGGCCACTTGCCACTTCAAGAGTCCATTTCTTTCTTCACGGTCCATATTCAACAATCTGTTCCAAGTCCTCATGATACGCAGTTGAGGGCAACTTGATTGATTAGCAAGTAATTAGTATTATGATATTTAGTTTCATACTGTTGAGTTTTGACCAAAGGATTGGAACAACAATAAGCGGTACTAACATCATTAGTACCCAGCCTGGTGTTCTTAGAGACAAATGCTTACATTTGCGGGCTAAGAAGGGATGCAGTGGAAGCCTTTTATATCACTCTCAAAGACTCTTAGATTATTGTACATATCATCAAAACTGAGACTATCCACTCCTGGTTTTGGTCTCATGAATTAAGGAAACCTTGTGGACTAGGCAAAGTAGAGATCTTTAGGAATTTTTTGTTTGCATCCTCAGTAGATACACTTGTCTCCATGAATCTCTAACTGACGTCAAAAGATTTTGGGAACCTTTCATAGCCTTTATGAAAGCCCTTTTGTGTTGGAATACAGAGAATCCTTCAAACTGTTGCTTCAAGATATACTTTTGCATCTTCTTGGATTCGTCATATTCACTAAATCTAGATTTGATGGCATCCCACATCTCTTTTGCATCAGTCATCTTATGGAATTTAGCAAGATGATCTTCTAGTAGGGCCATAAGCAAGGTGGTCCTTTGCTTTTCTCTCTCTTTCTCTGGCTACAATTTTTCTTCTGTCAGTATGAGGCAAAACCTTAATTTGGTCCTAGTGTATCCAGTAGTGATTGATACATTGACCATTCCCATTTGTATACCCAACCCAGATTGATAGGTTACTGTATAGGCCAAAAAGAGGTTTCGTCATTTTCATGACCCAAAAATCATATCTCTCCTTTATTTGAGAATAGGCAAGCATGATAGTTGATACTGTAATAGAGTTTGTTGGGTTTGTGTTTCTGGTGATGAGGTGAGGTGGTGGTGTTTGGTGGAATTTCATCTTGTGATCCAAACATGTTTAGTTTTGTAGGATGAATGTTTATAACTGGATTTATTTGTTCTTCTTATTCAGAGTTTCTCACAGGCTCTGATACCACTTGTGAGTCCCTTGTTGAATAGATCTTTGCAGCCTATTAAGGATGATAGCCAAGATGTATAAATATAGTTGACTATGTAGAAACATTGATTATGAATACTATGTGTTAATGCGGAATCTTAACACAAGTATTAAGAAGAACAATGAAGAACTAAATAATAATTTCTATTAATCTGCTTTGAGTGATTACAGATTACTAACTATGAGATATGCTTTGTATGAGATGTATATTGAGAGATATACCAAACTCCTGCCAAGGGGTCCTTTAATAAGACAAAGGAAAAACCTAACAGGCTTACAAAAAGCGAGTACATATCTTTACCTAAAATAACTCATACATATCTCTTAGACGCTACTGAAACTATTTTCTACTATCGGTTACAAACTAACTGATCAGTTAACTAACACTTTGTTCTGTCCGACTAAATATAGACTATCAATAACTATTAATAACTGTCCGGTTACTAAGAAAAGAAAACGAATGTCCCAACAGATGCAATGTAATCGAGACAATATTCAAAGTTACGTTTCAACAAGCTGCTGCAGTCTAATTTCAATCAAGGAAATACAAACCTAGCCTCAAATACCGTGAGTAATCAAATGGCACCACCAGGTATTGCTCCGTTGCAAAACAAAGGTACAAATAGGTTTTTAGAAATCAAGCTCAAAATCAAGGAAACAATTTCAATCGGGGAAACAATTTTCATCAAAATCAAGTTAATCATGTGCCGAATTTTCAAAATCAAGGATTTCAAAACCAACCTTTTCAAGCTCATAATAATCAATTTCAACAGGGAATTCCATCCGAAATTACGAGTTATATGAAGGCTAATGAGTCAATTGTGAGAAATATGCAAGGTCAAATCAATGAAATAAGAAGCACGTTAACTAAACAAGAGGAAAATCTTAGGAAAATTTTGAATAATGACATGCGGAGTATTTTAGGAAGTTTCATTCAAAATCAAGCCTCAACTTTGGGTACTCTTCCGAGTAACACAATCCCAAACCCGAAGGGTGAGATGAAAGCAATCACTACTCGAAGTGGTGTTGCTTATGAGGGACCCTCGATTCCTACTAATCCTTCTCCTAAAAAGGTAGTGGAACGAGAAACCGAGGAAATAACAGATAAACAGCAAACAAATTTCCAAGGAAGTACCGCTCAAATCCCACCTTCGGTTATCCCCATTTCTATTCTGGAACCCGATGTTTCGAAGACTTTGCCTAAAACCACTCCTATTCCGGAACCCGATATTCCGAAGAATTTACCTAAGCTAAATATTCCATATCCTTCACGACGTGATGATCAAAAGTCTTGTGACAAAGCTTCGAATCAAATGGAGAAGATTTTCCAAATCTTTCAAGATTTGCGCTTCGACATTAGTTTCGCTGATGCTTTACTTTGAAGCAAGATTCGCGTCCTAGCTACCATTAAGATTTTGCTTATAAAATGAAAGGTTGCTGAGTTAGTTAAGATACCATTTAACGAGAATTGCTCGGCGATGCTTCTCAAAAAGTTTCCCGAAAAGCTTGGAGATCCCGGAAAGTTTCTTATTCCATGTAATTTCTCGGGAATAGATGTATGTCATGCCTTGGCCGATCTTGGCGCAAGCATAAATATTATGCCCCTTTCTATTTGGAAAAAAACTTTCCCTGCCCGAACTTACACCAACTCGGATGACTTTAGAGTTAGCGGACCGATCGATTACTCGTCCTAAAGGACTCGCCGAAGACGTTTTTGTCAAAGTTGGAAAATTTCATTTTCCTACCGACTTTGTTGTTGTCGATTTCAAAGCCGATCCTCGAGTACCTCTCATTTTAGGAAGATCCTTTTTAAGAACCAGTCGAGCTTTAATTGATGTGTACAAAGGAGAACTTATTTTAAGGGACGGCAATGAACAAATAATTTTTCATGTCGATGGCACGTCAAAACATCCTCAAAAGCATGTAAACGAGTCAATTAAAATGGTTAATGACACATGCAAGGATAGTTTTAAAAGGTTTACCGACGAACCCGCTCTAGTTTGCTTGCCTCCACCGGAAGATGTCAACGATGAAAAAGAAAAGCAGGAAGTGAAGAATCTCGCAGAGCCGACGGCTAAACGCCAAACTCGTATCACACCTTGTTTGAAGAATTTTAAAGTTATTTGCAAGGAGAGCATTTTTCATTCAAACAAAACACCTCAAGTTTCTTCGGTTTTTGCAATCACATCCACCTTACCGTCTATTGAACCCAAGGATTCTCTCATAATGGGGGATGAGCACCTTAGTACTTTTAGTGCTAAGGAAAATGTCCCAATCCCAAGAGAATCTGAGGATACATCCGGGAGTGATAGTGAGAACGTTTTATCTTCGTGTGATGATTTCTCTTCCATCAACGTTCCATGTGATGATTTCGTGACTTTCTCTAACCCTCTTTTCGAATTTGATGCTAATTTCAACTCTAGTGACATAAACCCTCTTTTTGATAAGGTGTTAGAGGACATCGAGTGCAAGGATTCTTATGATTCCAACCTTGATGAGTCGACTTTCCTAGTCACGCCTCTTTCTAATTCTAATAAGTGTCTCACTCCAGGAGACGACATTGAGTTTCTACTTCACCATGATCCATCTACTCCTATGAAAAGCGTTGCTTCTATTCTCGAGGGATTCATCAATGATCCACTTTTTGAAGAGAATGATGATTTATTTGATTTGGAATGTAAAACGAATGATTGGAAAAGAATTTTGTACGATGCTCCAATTGATGAGATCGATGCTTTTCTAGCTATCGAAGTTCCTACGTATATTGAGGAAGGTTATTATGACTCAGAAGGAGACGTATTATATCTTGAGAGTTTGCTTAGTGATGATACCACCCATAATCTCTCTCCCGATGTATTTTTCGATCATGAACCACAACACATTGAGAATGAATCAGATCATGTTACTTTTTCTCCCAAGAGTGATCCTCTCCACCATGAGTTCACCGGTGAACTTATCACGATTCCTCCAGGAATTGTTAGAGAGCACGAGGATTATATCAATCGAATGTCGTTGCTATGCGGTAATTCATCTTCCCGGTCACCGGAAAATTCTCATACAATCATCGAATCTCTTCCCTCATCTACTACTCTCATTGAGGATAGTGACTCCAATAGGGAAGAGATCGATATATTTTCCGGACCGGATGATTCGATACCACCAGGTATTGAAAGTGATTTTGACTCGAAAGAGGACAACTTGCCTAACGATGATCCCATTCCCGAATATGAACGTTTAACCTTCGACATGGAACCCGATGTGCCAGTGATAAACAATGTTGATGAGCTTAATGAAGACGAATGTTTTGACCCAGGGGGAGGTGAGATTAATGTTGAAGTTGACGATTCCTTCACATTTGTCACTCGGACTTTTATTCCATATCTCACTTACCTTGAGGTTTCTCCCTTACTTTCCTCCACCAAAAATAAGGACATCATTTTTGACCCCGGCATCTCTACTTAGAGCCGATGGCATCTCATTGGGATGGAACTTTCATGTGCTTAAATGTTTATCCAAACATTAATGAAAGCCCGATTTTCTCTTCCACACTCTCTCCAAGGACGAATGAATTTGGGGATCGAGTCAAGCTATGTGACTCGATTACCAAAAATAAAGCGCTTCGTGGGAGGCACCCCATGCTTATCCTTCTATCTTCTTTTTCTTTGTGATGTGAGGAGGCTTGTACTCTTCCGATTCTTGTTGTTGTTTGTACTTGTGATTGTTTGCAGGATTGACCTAGAATTTTCTGAAGACTCTCGTGTTCGGTGTTTTGTCCCGGTCCACTCGAGCTTCCTAGCCTTTGCTTACCATTAGTTTGGGGAAATCCGATATCCTAAAGATTATTTAGTTTGGATTGGAAGATCCCAATATCCTAAAGAATATTTATCGACTAACATATTTCTTATAGCACACTTAATAAACTCTTAAGATATTTGTGATACTTCTTCAGTTTTGAGTTATGCATTCGACCTTTTGAGTTCAAGTATGGGGTTTTTAAGTCTTAGGCTAGGAAACATTAAGGACAATGTTTGATTTTAGTATGGGGTAGTATATCTTCGATATGATCTTACCTACTGTTTACCTTGTTCTCACGTACCCACCCGTTTCCCACCAAAATTTTCAAAAATATGAAAAATTTTAAAATTTTCAAAAATAAAATAAGTTTTTTTGTCACAATTTTGACTTTCTTGCTGGGTAGAATAAGAGTAAATTTTGACTCGATCGAGCGTGTTGAGCTCTAGCCTGTTCCTTAACTTTTAGGCTAAGCGTTCACGAAAATTCGCAAAGAACGAAAAATGATAGAGTTAAATATGAGTGGGATGCTAAACAAGGATTATTTGAAAATCTTAAGAGCTCATGTATGTAATTTGTGGTTTTTTCTCCTATAACCTCATAATCAGACTAATATACGTGCTATTTTTGGAGATTAAACTTAAATAAACAATTTTTATGTAATATATAGCAAAAATTTTAGTCTTAGTTCAAACTTATACTTGAATATTTCAAAAAGAAGTCTTCTCTAAAAAATGATAAAATGTTTTAAAATATAATAATAATAAAAGCTGTGGGCTGATAAAAGTTTACTACCTCTTGCCGGCTCACAACCGATGTTGCAGCCTTCTAAAAGGTCGAGGGTTACAATTGCATAAATGTTTAATATTAAGTTTAAGTTAATAAATTGATTTCTTTTTGTTAAATTCAAATATGCTTTTGAACTTTGATTATTCTATTTTATAAGCTATGAACATACATGAAACCTGAGAATTTTTAAACCTAAGGTCCGTGAGTCCCGATACTAGTCTCTGTGGGGTGTCAAAAGCCTGGTCACTTAGCCGCAAGGTTGGGATGTACCGAGACGAAAGTCGCTACATGGGATGATCTCGCCTTCAAACTCATTATTCTTGGGTGGAACGTGAAGCATAGTATTTTTCAAAACGTTGATCCATGATTGAAATTCAAAATAGCACACTAACTTAAGATATATTAAATGTCAGGAGTAAAAAGTTCACAAGTTGCAAATATGAGTAGTGTTAGCATCTTTACTGATGTTGTGCTGTGATTTCGTTTTAAGTTTACTTTGGATAAGTAGAAAGTCAGGGACGATGAATTTATCCTTTTTGGGGCATTCTCGGATCGAAATGCATCTTGTTGTATGATCCCTAACAATTATGCTAACAGTTATGGAAATAACGAAAGTCAAAATATTCTAAGTTTATATATATATATATATAAAAAAGTTTTTAGAAAAATGGGAAAATAGGGTGTTTTATAACTTGTAATTTCTAAACTTTCTCCACAAAATCATTGCTTACTTTTCAAAGATTCAGTTTGGGGAAGTTTTGAGGATTTAGTTTTAAGGAATAAAAATAATGCGTGAAGACACGCAATCGCTTAGTTTGGGGAATTTTGATATGTGTGAAAACACATATCCGTTTTATATCAAAAATGACCCATAAAAGACAAAATTGTGCTTAAAATGCTTGTATATTGCTTGTTTTGTCTTTGTGATTGTGTAGGTACGGATATTGCATAAATCATAAGAAAACGGTCAAAGCCAGACAAACACGGACGCGAGACGGAAAGGAGCACACAAGAGCCGGGGATTTGATAGCAAGAAGGGTCAAAGTCAACATTGGTCAACAAGTCAACCCTGGTCAAACTTAATAAGACAAAATCCTAAAAATTCCTAAAACAACCTCATTGTTAAATCAAAATTCATAAAAAGCCCCTAAAAACCCTAACACCGTTATCTTTTTATTAATAAAAGATAACGATCGTTATCTACATATAAATCACATTCTTATAAACCCTTACCCAGGCCCAACCCAAAGTCAACAAGTAAAAAAACCCGGGTCAAAGAAAAAAAAATCAAACGCCCACTTTTATAAAAAGAAACACGCGGGAAAAATAGTTGTTATTATTCACCATCGTCTTCAATTTACCATACATCAAATCAAAGGGTAAATGAAAATTGAGGATGTGGCCAAGTAATTCGAGTACCAAGCTACACGCTGGCACAAAGAAATGTCATACAAGAGCTCTCATTGGTCCATTCCCAAGAGGTCTGACACGCGGGGAAATAGATTTTTACACTAAAGTTAGTGCAAAAGAAGTACAATGAGCCTGACACACAAAATGCCACGTTGGCAATCCTTGTGCTCACTCATTTAATCCAACGGACAAGAATTGAGATCCAATGATTAGAGATGAAGGAAGGGCCAGGATTAAGGGGAGCGTTTAATAGAATTTGGCACCTAGAAGCATCTCCTCAAGGCTATAAATACAAGCTCAATCCTCACATCATCTCCCTTTTCCTGCATTTTTTTAGTTTCAGTAGCTTATGTAATTTTTCTTTTAAAATGTAATTTTCTTATTAATGCTTTTGTAATCTCCACTTTCAAAGTATTGTAATCCGTTTGAATTAATGAAATTTTATTTATTTTATAAAATCTGTTTTGCTTAGTTTGATCTAAAAAACTCTTGTTATCTATAAGCTCTCATATCACTTAAAAGCTTCTCACAAGCTCTCTACAAGCTCATCTGAGTCTATAAGCTCAGATTG
>BQNB010127592.1:0-19417 GCA_026074375.1 Tanacetum coccineum
GATGCAAATGGAATATTATACGTCGACCTCACAGGACTATACTCATAATCTTTATAAAAGCTAAACAAACTACCATTTAGGAATTCAGCATAACTTAATGTTTTGATGGTACCATTGGCCACATATATACTCTCTTCTACTCCGTAGTAACTGTATGGAAGTGGGTTTACTTCGAAATAAGCATAGAAACCGTCATGGGAGAGTTTAAAAGCATATAAACTTTGTTGAGTTGTCCAATTAGTTGACGAAACACTAGCAATCAGCTTCTGACTTTTTAACAGTTTCTGCCCAGGTAACAAACAGTCGGTAGGGTGATCAAAAGATTGCCAAATCACCAAGCCGTGGACATCAAACAAAACCAGGTTTCTGGTATCCGTTAGGTTCATTCCTGTTTGCTAACCAGACTACTTGTGGGGGTACATCAACAAAGTTGTCATCATCAGAGACTTGAGGAATGAAAATGCCAAAATAGTAAGAGATGCAGGTTCTATTACAGATGAAGCCACAAGAAAACTTGGGTGGTCCAATGGAACTTATGGACAGAATGGATATAACGATTGAGCCATCATTAAAATTGATAGAGTTTGGAGCGGAATCATCGTTGGTCATGTTGTAGAGAGATTTGCAGTGTTATTGGCAATAGATGAGTAGCAAATTAAAGTGAGAAAGAATGTAAAGAAAAAACTAGAGATCAATGGCGCTCTCATTTTACAGATGAAAACTAAAGAGCTTATGCAGATGAACACAATGATTAAAACTGTTTAGTATGTCAACTCTACAAATCAAGTCAAGTCAATGCTATTGTTGCCTCATTGAAGCCAAATTATTCCTTCTCAGTTAATGGAGAAAGTCAACACCTTTTACGGGCAACCTGATAATTGTTATTTTCCCGAATCTAACCTGACCCGGTGTGAATTTTAGATCAATATTATCTTCTCTGATTCATACACCATGTTTTCTTGTTTTTAATTACTTTTATCACTAAACAATCCATTATTGAACAATGATTACCTCGTCTTTCTTTTAAGGGTGAAGGCTGAAAACATGAAAGATAAATTTTATGATTTACTGAAATATGTAACATACTTGATTAATTGTCATAATAGCTAAAATACTTATTCTTATCAATATCGCTAATATGACCGCTTTAATAGGTTATCTTCAAATGCATTTGTTCTTGAATATACATTTTTATATAAAATTCTTCATCTTCAAAGTTACCTAGAAATCTTAGATCATCTTCAACACAATTTCCACCCGGTTCATCCCTTTGTATGAAAAAGGATAATCCTACTACTTGTTCAGCTTTCTTAAGTAATGGAGGGATGGTATTTAAAATTAACAACAATGAAGAACAACAATAGGAAGGAAGACATGATCTTCATAGTGCCTTCAAGATCTTCACCCATGCTCATTTGCATTTTTTATGGTTGCTGAGGACTTAAGTCTGATGGTGATAATGAGTAGAAGAGATGCTAAATAAACAAAGAAGTAGTAGTGTACTAGTGTATGCTTTCTAGTTTCCTGCAATAATTCAAATAAGTGCCACATTTGAGGTATGTGTATGTATGTGATAAATTAAGAATTTTAATGGGTTTTATGTTAAAGTTTTGTAGCTATTGATATATCAATAGAAGTAACTCGGTTTGGATTTAGATTGTACTGTAATTTTTATTTGATCTGGTGGGGGCTTGATGGGCGTAAAGAAATTGAGCGATGGTGGACGTGTGGTGGTGGATGGCTGGAATTGTAATTGTAAAACCCTGCAAAAAGCAGGAACACCGGGTGACAATTAATGTTTTCGACCCGCATTCGACCCGATTACTTTATTAATTGATGTTTTCGACCCGCATTCGACCCGATTACTCTATTAATTGCCCATCCACATAGGGGGTTACGTGTTTACTAACCCAAACAGATCTAACCTTTCTCTGAAAGCAGATCTCAGCACGCACCTCTCTCATATATTTTTTTCTTTCTCTACAAACACGAACAGATCTAACCGATCATTGTTGCGCTCTCTCTCTAAAAGCATATGAGGTTTGTGGCATGTGGCGTGGCATATGAGGTTTTGATGATACAATTGTTGTTGCTAACCGGGCAGCAGTCTTTATTATTTGTGTGGTTTTATAATGGCGTTGGTTTGATTTGTGGTGGTGGTGGTGGTTTGGGTTGCACAATTATCGTTGCATGTTTGCTTTGTTGACCTTGCAAAAAAAAGGTATATCTTTTGGTTTGATTTCATGATCTTTTTGGTTAATTGAAACTTAGGTTTGTTCTTTCTGTTTAAAATTATGTTTTGGCTGCAAAATAAGACAGCTCATAGCATATGAATTGTTAGACTTTTGCAACTGTGTGATTTAACCATTGTGTACTTCAATGTAAAAAGAAAAACACCCACTTATTTTGCAACTTGATAGAGCCCTATCTTGGCGGGGCATCACGAGGACGTGTTTGCAGCCATGTCGGGTGAAGCCCCTTTTATCCGGTTTGGTTCGATGTTGCGCGACAAGCTTAAGATTCATAGTTTGGGCTTGCTTATGCTTTCAATTCCGGGTGCATTAGATGTTGCCTGACCCGCCAAACCCAGGATTTTGGGTGCATTTTATATTAAGATTCATAGTTTCGGCCGGCTTATGCTTTCGGGTTTTGGCTTGCGCATGTTTTGTACTCATGTTTGGCGTGTCAGAAAATAGAAAATCGTTATTGCTTATAACTGTATCGAGTAGGCTCAGGCCGTTTTGAATCATTTTGTTTGGAGGTGCTTATGATTTCGCCTTTTGGCTTGCATATGTTTTGTGCTTATGTTTTGTGGTCATGTTTCAGCGCCATGAAATTAAAAATATGAGCGCCGTGAAAATAAAAACCAGATATCAATTCTAATATCTTTCCCTGCCGCTATCCATGGCGTGCGGTGATAGAGAGAAAGATTAACAGAGAAGAGGTGTGTGGTTTTCTTGGAATCAGTTTACCGATGATCTAATAAGCTTTTAGAATTGATGTTGTCAGGTATTTGTTGACGATGATGACATCGATCACTGATGGCACTTTCTTTCATGGTGTACCTAGACTGGCAAGGCAGCCACGTCATACACGTGGCTGCAGTCGTTTTGGTTCCCTGAATACGATGAATTTGTTAGTCTGACCCTTGCTTCGACATGAAAATTATATAACTATACAAAATGCAGGATTGTCCTATATAGGCGATGAAGATATTGTAGCGTTTATACGTTTGTTACACGTATCTTGGCACGGCAACACGAGTACGTGCTTGCAGCCATGGTGGGTTGGGTATTTTGTTATCCCAGCCTGCAATCGCAAATCTGAGCCAAATAGTTTCACTCTTGAATGGCGGGTTGGATATTTTCGTTATAGTTTTGTTAAAAATAAGAGTGTTTCTTTCAGCTTATATAGCCATCTTATGGCTTATTTGGTTTTCGGCAGCTTATGTTTCATAACCTCACTTTTTGTGGCTTATTTTGAAACTTTATATAAGCTATAATGACATAATGAGCTTTTATAAGCCTAGAAGTTTCAAAATAAGCCGCAAAAGGTGAGCTTATAAAACATTAGCCTAAAACCAAATAATCCATAAGATGGCTATATAAGCCGAAGCAGATATTTAGTTTGGGAAGAAGTAAAAAAATAAGAATAACTAGAGAAACTTCAAGCCTCATATACTGCCATGGAAAGCACGTTATTCACAGACACAAAATAGGCCGACCATGGTAACTTTACTGCCCGTTGTAAATTATTTTTTATTACTTAAAAGCAATCTTTTGTTTTGATTAATTAGGATTCTTGAAATTACCAGATGTGGCATGTACGTAGATAAATGCGTCTAGAAAGATTTGAAGAAGTCCTCGCTGCAAGTGAATATTAAAATGTTCGGTACAAAATTCAAGTACTGCTATTTGTTGAGTGAATATTAACAGCTTTTTATCATGTGATTGTTATAATTGCATTTAAATTATGACTTATCACATACAACAGTTACCTTATTTTAAGTCACATTAATGTTTGTTGATGCCACATTGAGTCCTAAATCTATGTATATGTATGTCTAACAGGTACATTTCCTGACAAGGTTCTTTGGAGTTCCTAGGAATTAGCTTGGGCAACAAGGTCATGGTTTTGGCTGGCCAATTAATTAGGCATCCGATATAACATCTTAGAGGTAATTCATGTTTTACAGAATCTGTTTAAGTTCTGTTTGGATTTGCATTCCAACACTGGTCGCTTTTTAGTGTTTAGAAGAATAAACTATGCTTCTGATTATCTCATGTTATGGTCAAGTAAAGTTATGAATACTTAATCTCATTAAAAAAGACATCTTAACCCTTTCTTTTAGCCAAACATTAAGATATTTTGTTTCTATTTCACCACCCGTGTGTAGCTTTTTGACAAATGTGTTAATTTTGAACATTTTATCTATTGAATATTGATTTCTTAACTTTACATCACACCTATTTCTGTCATATGTGGTGCGATAATAACATTCTAAAAACAGAATCCAAATAAGTCTTTGCACCAGGTCAATTACAAAAAAAATGTTGCAAGGCCTTTGTAGAGCATGATCTCAGAAGACACTATATATGCAATATTTTATGAAAAAATTGAAACAAAGATTACATGTAGAACATAAATATTAGACTCATTCTTGCTAAAAAATTACTGCCATGTCATCAATTTTACTGATAACTCAATCAACTAACTTTATACGAACTATCGTATTTTTTAAGGTTACTTTCAATCACAATGATAAAAGACTTGAAACAATTTTTTTGGTCTTAAACATTTTAACAATACAAATAAAATAACCTGTTACATTAGATTTCTAGTTTTTGACTATAATTATTCATACAAATATGATAATTCGTTCATTAAATTTGTGGTACCTTCCGCGAAGTGCTCCACACGAAGTTGTGGAGAAGTATGAGCTTGCTAGCTTGAGTATCGTCAGAAATGTAAGACTCATGTAGTTCAAGCACCAATTTAGGTACTAATTATTCTTCACTTATTTCTTCATTTGATGTGTCTTATATATATATATCTTATGTTATATTAAAATGTTGCATTTCTTACAGCAGATATTTACACACCCAAGGCCAAAAGGATGTGCAATACATTGCTACATTGCAAAGAACATTCACTATCTTCAGCAATTCATGAAGATAAACCCTTTCTTGCCACCTGCATCTGGATCAAATGCATGCATCTCAGGTATGGTCACAACAACATGAGTTACATATTGACTTAATTTCTCATCAATTCTCGCGTGAGTAGTTATTAGTCTTTTGTGCTGATTTTGATTTCAATTTAGACATATTGTCCTGTTATTAGTTTCATCCAAAATAAGCATGTTCTAAAGTAAATAGCCACTTTGGTTGCGGCCCAGTGTGTCAAGCCTGCAGAGGCTATTGGAGCCAAACTCGGACATCTCATTGTTGCGCTGACCAGATTTAGCTTATGAGCTTAAATTAGCTATAAGCTCACAAGGTAAAGAATGTTCTAACCATTTGATTTCTATGTTATGCGGGATGTACAGTATTAACCCGTGGAATACGGGTATTAACACATGATTAAACGGTATTATAGTGAATTAGAAGGTGTCAATGCTATGTAAGTAACATCTTTGTGCTGGCATTATTTCTTCATATCATCCATTCACAATCAGTTAGAACTCGATAGTTTAGTGTCCTGATTTTAACAGTTATATGCTGTCATTATTTCAGTGTTGCAAAATGAAGCCACAGTTGATTTATTTGCAGCGGATATACAGATACATAAGCAACCTCTTGATGCTGTAGACTATATATTGATAGGAATAAAGATGTCAGTTGTAAAGGTGTTTAAGACTTCCAGCCTCCAAGACTGCCAATCAAGACTTCCTTAAAGCCACTACATTTTGATGTTTCCTTCAAATGCAATCTAACTGTAACTCTAAACATACTTAGCTCTAATAACCTATTATGTATCTCTTTTGTCTACAAACGACTACAAATGTGGCAATGATCAGTAGTATAACGGGTTGATTACATAACATACATAACACAGGTAATCAAAATCACCGTCCGCCAAGCATCGCAGTGAGCAGTGCACGGGAAACTAAAACTTTGTTATACACACTTAGTAAGATTTGAGCAAATGAATTCAAAACAAGTTGCCTCGGCACTAAGTCAATTTAAACATAAAAACCCGATTCAAATATCTTAATCTTCAACTCTTATAAATTCTCATCTTCAACCAGGCCTCAAACATAACAAAATGTTAAAACGTTTATATGGTCAAGAGTCAAAACTTCATATACTACTACGACTCTGAAATTCGGAAAATCAGATATTAAACAATATTTTGTAGATAAAGAAGAAAAAAAGGAATAAAGAGAGAAAAGTATATATAAATAGAAGGAGATTAGTATTTATGCTAGTTGGTTGCTCCACTTGCATGTCCGGCGTATTCCCTGTGTTTTGGTCCTCTTTAATCTTGTTCCTTGTTTTCCCACCTTTTCTTTATCCTCCAACTTGCTTTACTTTGCTTCCCCCCCTAGTCCTCTCGCTATACCATTCTTTTCCATTCCATGGAAATGGTGGAAATGGAAATGGTAGAAATGAGAATCCAGATGAAAATGGTAGAGGTGATAGACCTGTTGCTAGAGAATGCACCTACCAGGACTTCATGAAGTGTCAACCACTCAACTTTAAGGGAACGGAAGGAGTTGTAGGATTGATAAGATGGTTTGAGAAAACGGAAATAGTGTTTCATTGTCGGTAACCTAAGAATCACTTCACTTCATTATGATGAACAAGAAATTAAGATTGGATGATGATAAGAATTGTAGAGAGAGAGTAGAGAGAGAAAGTGAGAGAATGAGATTGTTTACTTGCAAATGTGTAAGTTAGAAATGACCAACCCACTTCACCTTCCTTGGTGAGGTGTATATGTATCAAAACTAAAAGGCTTTTATGCCTTTAGTAATTCTACGGGCCGGGCTCGGGATTACTTGGGCTTTCGCCCGATACATGTGACCGGTTAGCTTACATTTAAGAGCCCGTTTACCCGTCTAGCCTATTACAACGTATATTGATTAATGATCGAGGCCTAATATAATTAATGAACGAACTTCCATTGTTCGACTCAATATTTTGAGGCTAACAATCTCCACCGAAGTGAGTTCATTGTGACACTCCTTCATGAGATCAATGAGATTGCTTTTGTCGTTAAGCTCTTATGATCTTTGTCTCTTTCAATGTTGTAGGCTTGTTCCTTCATGCTTTGTGATCTATGATCTTGAGCTTTTGTCATTGTCTTTTGACTTTGTCTTTTCGTTCGAGATCTTTAAATCTTTATCCTTCCATCTTGATTGTCTTTGCCGCCTTGCAATCTTGTGTCTTGACCAACATGCTCATACTTTGCATCATCTTGAAACTTGCTAACAATCTCCCTTGATAGACTTGATATCTTTGAAGGAAGATCTTGTATATCAGAGTTCGTGCGGAAGTCTTTGTCTTTAATTCTTGAACTTCATTAGTGCTTGAATCGTCGATGCTTATAGTAATGTCTATGTATTTAGAGCATGACATGTGGTAATGAATCCGACTTCAGCTTGAATAAAGTCATCACCACGAAGACCAAGCAATAAAACATTAAGCAATAAGAGCGTTGTGGACGAATATGCTTTGTCATTCGTCTGTATTTGGTTAGATTAACCTTCGTGTTCTCTTAGGACCGTTTTACAATATAATATATTGTACCCGTGATCATGTAGATTCAGCCAAATAATCCCTTGACAGGGTTGTCAGCTCAAGCGTAGATCTCTAACACAGATTTATTAAGATTACCATGGCTTGCTAGTATCTCATTATTCGTTAGAACTGTCTCAAAGCAACAAACACGATAAGAAGTGAATCATATAATTACTAGCTTTCTAGATTAAAGCCCTTCAATACATTTCAGAACAATTACGATTCACAATGAATCGCAAAAGACCATCGTTTCCTTCTCCATTTGATCGGACAAGTTTTGATTCTTATAAATCTCGCTAGTCACCCTACCAAGATAAGCTGTGTTTGATGCTAGCTCAAGCAGGATCTATCTCATTGTGAGTAACATAAGTATCAACTCCGGTCGGATGTTATCTAGGCACAATTCATAAGATAGAAGCGTAAACGACTCCTTGTACAACGAGTGCTTGTGAACTAATTGGTGTTCATCAAGTGTTATGTAATAGGAATGTGTCCTAGATGTATTTATTATATGAGGAACGTCATTTCTCTAGAATCGCTCTAGTGCGTTTTGTGTTTTTTAGAATACGAGCATGAGTGAGCACACAGCCGAACCTATTTTTTTATAGTAACTAACTCAGAGTACGAAAAGTCAATAAGTGCAAGTCGTGGTGTACACCGTGACGAAATTAGACAGAAGATAATACTGTTAAGAAAACGCCGAATGGCTGAGGAGGTTGCGTATTGCAATCACGGGTCCATGATGTCGTCTTCAATATACAGCACCCCCCCCCTATCATACATTGTGATTCTGACAGTCAAACTTATTGACCCAGTTTCTCTAAGTTATGTGAAGTGCTACTTTCTTTATACCTTCCCTTTATCCATACATTTCTTTTTAATTCTTCACCCCTTCAATTCTTACCAATAGCCGTCAGTAACAACCACCTGTTGTGATGTGTTCTCTAAGTGAACTCAATCTAGTCGCATTCTTCCCTTATACACATTCATCTCCAATCAATAGCTAAGGACCTGCTATTGTCTAACTATAGAGTGTCTCTTGGGTAGATCCCTCCGATACGTGGTTGGATTCATATGACAAATTACCTAACCTTTAAACCACCTTATGTACTCAGGATCTTCATGAAATAAGAATGTTTTAGGGTATGATATCGTTAGCATAAAACCTTTTTCGAAGAGTATCAAGACTTTGAGTCGATAAAGAATCACTTATTATTATTTCAAGATCAGATTTTACATACATTTCTCCCTCTTAATTTAAATACTAGATTCACTTATGTTTTTGAAATAACTTTGGTGATTTACAATTTTCTTGAAATACCATGGGGGAGACAACTTTTAAACTTTCATGAATTTAAATGGAACATTAATCATTGCTCCGCCCTTGATTTTACATAGTTGACACCAAAAACAATGATACCACGTTTGTAAAAAGTTAATATAAAATTGAGGGTTAGTCATTGTTGAGCACACATTTTGAAAGATTATTATTGTTATTTATCGAAGAATTCTTGAAAAATAATGAGCTCAACCACCTAATCAACTTATAACAAAACAATCTATTTAATAGTCATTATGTAAGTCCATAGAAAATGGTTTATAAGACCTTTTATAATGTATTGAATATCATAAAATTTGTCCATGTTATTGATGTAGTCCAACAATCATTAAAACATTTGACTTTTCAGAAACTCCCCCTCAAATACGTTGACTCAATTAAAAAAATGCTGACAAATGTAGAATAATTGTCTTTGTAAAACAATAGAGTGTGGTAATGAGTTTTTGAACACATAATTTGAAAGATTTTAATCCTCAATGAGAAATATCTTGAAAAATTGTGTCAACATTTTGACAAACCAATGTTAGAAGTACTTCTCTCTAATGCGCAGGATAAGCCCACTTATGCGTACACTCTCCTTTTTTTCGGTCGGGTCCGAGTTGCAAACTGAGATGAATAACAAGTCATCCAATAGAAAAATTAAGAAATTACATGTTTTGAGAAAACAATTTAAAACTCCTGTTCGAGACTAAAAGCGTCATTTACTACTCCCGATGTTCGGATGTTAATCAATAGTTCTAGGTACGTAAATGTTATCGATTCCAAGTATGAACATGTCGAGAAATAATATTTTTTTGACTCTTGAGCACTTGAGCCTGCGTACGAACTGATGTTCTTGCTATTAGGTCTCGCATACAGTCTCTCTATCTTTCTATCTCGAGGACTACTATATCTTACATACTCTTATATAGTATGACTATGGTCAAAATCCTTCTCACTTCTTCAAAGAATATCTATTATCGTCATCTGGGGTATGAATGTTACAACTCAGAGAGAGTACCTCACTGAGCAGCGATCTCGCTTACTTATTGCGCGTTCTCTTATAACCTCGCATATCCGTTTCATTAGAGAGCCTATATCCGTCTCAAACATATTCACAACAGTTCTCGCGGGTGCTCTGCGATATGACTGTGAATAATCCTTATACATACTAGCCGAGTAGATAGACTTTAAGCTACAACCTCTTATATCATACCTCCTCATCCAAATTGGTCTACATGCAGAACGAAAGCGATAAAAATTTCACATTAGATCGATTGGCTAATCTGGGACACTTCATACAAGGTATTGTAACACATTATCTTCAGATTATGACTGTACACCACAGATGCTCTCAGGAGTGGATCGATTAGAATAGCTCTAGAACTTAACAGATACAGCCAATTCTTGGTATGGGGAGTATAGTCTCCGACACTGGTTGTACAACACACAGAAACAAAGCCTGTAGTCAGTGCTACTGTGGCTGACTGAACACAAGATTCCGATTCTCATAGTTGCGCGACTGATTCATAGTTGTTGTTCGTAGTTGATGCCATATCCGTAAAGCTATGTCACTCATAATCACAACTGATCACACTTAAGCATACAACACGCTTAGCGAGATATACGACCACGGCGATTCCAGAGACCACTACGACGTGTACAAGTAGAGAGCTTTGTCAAGTGAGAAACATTATAACACTACGGCTATATATTACTTGAGGGCTCATCGTCTAGACCTCTACATGAAATCGTGTGACCTGGGATCATTCCTCAAGGATCATCTCATAATGTATGTTCCTTCCATGTAAGGTAGCCTATACTATGATCTATGCGGTATCTTCATTACAATACGCAGAGGAGACATATCATTCTGTAGGCAATTGGCTGTAACAAATGTGACTGCTCAGAGATCAGTAGATACTAACGACAAGCAACTCAGAAATTCGGGCCATAATGTCTGACATACTGATTCTCTCCATCTCAATGTCCCATGTGCTACTAGAATCGAAATCTCTATAGGAGGTTATCGAAAAGAGTGCTCTTGTGGTGTGGAATCTCTCTCTATTAATTGGATGTCTTTATCTACAGTAGGGATCTTCGTCGAATGTGCTATATTAGTCATGCATTCTACTTGTCATTCAAATAGACAAACCCTACCTTAGCTACTACTCTCTATGCTATACATCTACTATCTCTGCATCACACAACGCTGTGAACATCGGGTCAGAGAGTTCACTACCGATGTCCAACGCAGTACTTCTCGGATAGCACCTCGTGAAGAGTTGACGCCACTACATTATACTAAGGAGATCTCATTCAATAAATCTACATCGAAGTTATCACACACCCTATATGAGTACATGATGAGCGTGTCGAAACTTACTATCGTCATGGGGCATCAAGATTTTTCACATTCAAGGGCATATGATTGTCTCTAGTCTGTAAGAACCAGTTTCTCTGAAATGTATCACTGTTCAGTCGACACTGAAGATCATGATAAAATGATTTGACCTTTAGCGGTGTGTGAGAGTGATTACTTTACGAGACAGAATAGATAGTGCGATTATAAGAGACACAGTAATCAACACATGTATTCACACACACTCCTATTAAGCAACAAACTTCGATCACTTACACACTCTTGTCTTTTAGACTTGTTCAAAGTTACGGTGTGTTAAGTAATGAAATCATCACACAGAAATTTTAGAGAGTCGATATCACACTAGTACACAATTCTAGTTGTTCATATTCACACGTTAGAACACATGCTAAACAAAATACGGAGATAGTTACTCGTGGACTAGACTAGGTGTGTGTGTATGTTCTGAGGAGTGAGACAGGATGTGACGAGTACAAATGTTGTATGACATTTCATTGGGTGCTTGCACATTGCACTCTAACATTATATGTTAACGTGGGTTAAGCAAATATACATACGAAACAGTATACCGAATAAGATTTTAATCAATGTATATCAAATACAACATTTTATTCAACTGCGCATAATTACTTTGTTAATTAAGTTAGGGGTTTCAAGTACAATATAAGATTTTTTAGCCAATATAACATATTTGAATACATTAACATGTATATTTGAAATAACCGAACTAATTTTTATAAGAGCATCGCAATGGGGGATAAAGCCGCTGGAAGCGAGCTTCATCGAGGTCGGTGTTATCGTGAAGTTGATTCTAAAAATGTTACTAAGAGAACGAAAACACTAATAAGAAGTGAAAAGGACGGAAACATTTTCCGACCACAAAGCAAAGTTCCAACTGATAATATACTTAATGTAAGTGAGCTCGAAATTAACATATTTGGAACAAAATCCAGTTAGAAATAGATAGTGATTCATACCAGCTAAATTTTCTGATAGATATATAAGAAAAGAAAGAACTTTAATTTTACCTATTCATTTTATTTATTTATTTTTGTTTCAAAATTCTTTATCTTCATCCAAATTTGATTATAAGGGAAACTTACTTGAATTAAAAATCAATCATCGCTGTAAATGTAAGTTAAATTGCAAAGTTTTTTTTTTTTTTAAAGGCAGTAATTTGTATAATTACAAAAATGTTTTGATTCTGGTCGCCATTGTAAAAACGCATTGGGTAATGGTGATGATTCGAGATTCTGGTTCAGATTGTTGGATCGAGACGTTCCTCTTCGTGTCAATTTCCTCGCTTGTTCAGCATTTGACCAAAACAAAGAAGCCTCGTGGCTGTTTAACTTAGTGCTTCCGATAGATATTTCGTTCCGTAAATAGCTCGGGGTGGTATCGAAGAACATCTTGTTGGCTGATTGACTCTTTGATGGATTCAGTGACTTATCGAATTCAGGTGATCGATGGGTTTGTGATTTGGGTTAGCGATGGTAACTTCCGGGTTAAGGAGATTCGTAACTACATTGATGATCTTTTTCCTTCCGCATCAAGCTGCCCAGACTAGATGGATCAAATACATCCCTATTAAGGTTAACATCTGCGCTTGCGAGCTCGGCAAGATGTTTTACCGACCTCGATTAATCTGATTCGCAGAGGCATCACTTTGAGAGTCGGCTCTTTGTCCGTTTGTTCAGTCTGCGAGAAGAGTTTGCCACATCTTCTTCGTTGTGATTTGGCTCAGCTTGTTCTTCGTCGCATATGACAGATAGGTGGGCTTAGAACCTCATGACTGGTCCATACGTTCCAAGAAGTGGCAGGCCTTGGATTCTTTCCGATCATTCGCCTCTAAGGTCAAATGCTAAATGTTGGAGGGAGTGTTTCTTCGTATCTTGGTGGTTTATCTGAACTTTAGGAATCGATCATATATGAAGAATCTCCTCCAAGACGTTCGAAATTTTTGATGCTATAGTTTTTTTTGGGCTTTTTTTTTTTTTTTTCCCCCAATTGGTGTAAAAGTCGTGTGTCATACAACGTTTTCTTGGGACGAATTGTTTTAAAAAATCCCCAATTTATTTCCTTGTAATTGTTTTCTAGCTCCTTGCTAGTTTAATAAATTTTTGCCGTTCAAAAAAAAAAAAAAATGTAAGTGAGCTCGAAATTAACATATTTGGAACAAAATCCAGTTAGAAATAGATAGTGATTCATACCAGCTAAATTTTCTGATAGATATATAAGAAAAGAAAGAACTTTAATTTTACCTATTCATTTTATTTATTTATTTTTGTTTCAAAATTCTTTATCTTCATCCAAATTTGATTATAAGGGAAACTTACTTGAATTAAAAATCAATCATCGCTGTAAATGTAAGTTAAATTGCAAAGTTTTTTTTTTTTTTTGAAAGGCAGTAATTTGTATAATTACAAATTACTGATTATACTCCAATTATGGCTTTTATCCACAGAAAAAAGATCTAATTGGCTGTAATGAGATGATAGTGACCCAATACTTACCCAAAGGCCAACCTTTAATGGTTTTTTGCTAAAAAATACTACAAATTGCTAATAAAAATAAAAGGATAGGGAATCAAGGTACAACCAAGCCAGTTGTGTACTTGCACAATGCCATGGAGGATTTAATTCTTGCCTTCTTTATTACTGTACTTAAAAGGTTAAGAAAAATAGTTGTAGTTACTTTCTATGCATCACCCGTCTTATTCGATGTGATATTCAGCTGTTACAATAACCTTTTTACTTTTGTAAGTAACTATACGTACAATTTTTAACTTATTGGTGTACAATCACAAAAAGAGTGAATCGACTGGAACACTTCTGGGTGCTTTTTAACATCAGTCACTGTTTAATTCATAAAGAATAGCTTAGATAACTTTTCTGATCGCAGGAGTCGAGACTCGAATTTTTGACCGGTTATCCACAAAATCTTACGAATGAGATCATTGATTTTTCAAAAATGAATACCAACTAAACTATAACATTTTAGTATTTATCGGGTGTACATAGACACATAGTTATCAAAAAGTACAAGCAGAAGACAGCTAACTCAATTTTGTGTAGTTTACATGTCAAGTTGCATGCCCTCAACTTGACATCGATTCCTCCCACCTCGTATTTAATTTATATCAACAACTTGAGACTATTTTCTATTTTTCTTCACCCTTTTTTAGTTTGATTAGTATTATTTTTTCTTATGCAGGCTGGTTTGCAAGTGGACAAATCACGTTTTTTTAATCAATATTCAATTCCTTATTTGATTACTCCGTATATATTTGATATTAAAATCCACCAATTAGATTTTCTCATGATTTTTCTCCATTAATGTATAAAACGTGCCAAGAGTTACTAATAACTAGCGATGTTGTTAGATCATTGTTTTGATTCAATAAATGCTAATTACACTTTAAACCCACATTAACCTTTACTTAACGCAATTCATTAGATAACTAAATATTATTAGCTACAAGTAGGGTTGTAATCAAGTCAAGTCGAGCTAGAGCTCGACGAGCTTTAATAATTCAAGCTTGAGCTCGGCTCGAGTAATATTCGAATAATGCTCGAGCTCGGTTCGAAAAACTCGAAATTGTACACAAATATTGTATTCGATAGCAAAACTCATCAATAGAGTCAAAAATGCAATAATTTGGATATCAAGGTTCGAGGTCGAAAGAAGAAATAGATTGCTTGATGTTACTGAGTCAGTTGTAGTCTAGTAATAATTGTACATTCCTTATGGAAGTAGGTTTACTTATGTAACGGGATGAGATGTGGGATTCACCCACATCCATTGTGTTGAATCATTTTTTTGAATAATAAATTTACCGGAGAAGCCCTTTACCAAAAAATAAAAATAAAAATATGTGATGATCTAGAGCAAAGAAACTTATACAAAACATTTGAGAACATTAGGGTTTAAAAAATCCTCTACGATATATATTCGATTGTTATACCACAAGTCACATTAGCATTTTGATTTTTTTATATAAATATTTAAAATAAAAATATTTATGTACATGAAGTCTCGAAAAGCTCGATAAAAGATCAAGCTCGAGCTATGAAAAGCTTGAGCTCGACTTGTCATGTGTTTCGAGCTCGACTTGTCATGTGTTTCGAGATAGTTTATTGTGTCCAGGTTTAGGCTCGAGCTCGATAAAGCTCGACTCTATGAGTCAAGCTTAAGCTCAAACTCGAGTTGCTTAATAAATGCTTGACTTGTTTACAGCCTTAACCACCGTGCAATAATGATAATAGAATACATAAAGTGTGGCAACAGCCAAATGGTATTTTTGATTCTTTTCAACTATTTGAAAAGCATATTTTTCAATAGAATCACGAAAAGATTTCATTCGTATTTACAAAATGAAAATGCGCGCATGGGAGTTTCAATTAACGATTTCTATTTTGTAGTATTTATAAGTTGTCATTCTATTTATGGAAACTTGATAGTATCTTGTGTAAATGCAATTTGAATGTGAATAAAGGCATGGGAAAGTGTTCGAAGGGTCAGTTGTTACGATGATGGCTTTGCATGCATGCATGTTTGACTAGCCAGCCCACGGGATTCCTGAATCCAATGAGGGTACACTTGCCACTACTTTCTCCTTTCAAATCTTCAAACAATCAGACATGATGAAACTCATTTGATGTGTCGTGTTTTCAAATGTATAAACGAGAGTTCAACCTACGTACCGGCTGGTCACCCAGTTGTTCTAGCTGATTATTTGTAACTTGCATTATGAACTTGCATGTACGTAATAAACAAACATGACATGTTCGAAATTATTTTTCTTGTAAAAGGATTATGTTTTAGGTGTTTTTTCTACGTTCTATTGAGTATTAACATCTTAAAAAATATGCACCCTTTTTTTTAAAGACTTGTTTAGCACACGTCCAAATAACCAAGCAAGTGAACAAGAATTATGGTGAGTCCTTCAAGAGGCATTAAATTTGACTTTTGGATTCGGGGATGTGTTACTTATTACATTGTCCAACACAACAAATTGACTATAAACCAATTACTAGTATTTAGAATAGTACATGCAAGAGATTTTGTGTCGATTTTGATTTCTCGATCGGTACTGCAATGGAGTGATATGATGGAATATATTCTAGCCTTCTTTGTTAGTTTTTTTAGGAATTTAGATATAAGAAGATAATAGAGCACAACTAGCCATGACGTATCTCATTGTGTCGAGCTTTATGGGGTGGTTATAGTTCAAGCCATGATACGGTTACCTCTTCATATCATAACTCATAACTTAAGCCATGACAATGAATGGTGTACGTCATGGCTTGTTTGGGTGTTTTATAATTTTTTTTCCTTTCAACTATTAGCAGGTTCTTGCTTGTAATGATGTTTGGGTGTTTTATAATGTTTGGGTGTACGTCATGGCTTGTAATGATTCAGTTATTAGCAGGTTCTTGCCACTACCTTCCTTATGTATAAATTGCCCTTCGAGACATTGAACATGACAATATAAAAAACACACAAATCAATATCACATGTCCTGACTATCTTATTGATCATCCACGCTGCTAACTTTTGCTTCCAAAATCACAATGTTTGATTTGGATCTTCACCACAAACCCTCAATAACCATAACCAAATCCAAATTAACCCAATTTTGATCCACCAAATCTCAATTACTTCAAAACCCCATCTCCAAAATCACTGATCTTTCAATCCCCCCAATTAATTTCATCAAGAGTTCTATTCATTAATTTTGACATGGGTAGTTACCGATCTAAAGAGGATGATGTGAACCGCATATCTACATCAATTTACGTTTCGAATTTTCCAGATTCATTTTCGGCCAAGGATTTGTTTCATACTTGTAAACAATATGGGCACGTTGTCGATTCGTTTATTCCTGTGAAGAAATCTAAAGAAGGCAAACGATTCGTTTTTGTTCGTTTTATCAATGTCTTTAATGTGGATCGATTGGTGGGTAACCTTTGTACGATTTGGGTTAATCGTTTAAAGCTTCATGCTAACCTTGCGCGTTTCCAGAGAGAGCCTTTGAATAATAAGAAGGTTCCAGAGAAGAAGAATGTTGAGCCTAATAGGGATGCCTTTATGAATTCTCGTAAGGATACTGGGGGATTGTATGGCAGTAAATCTTTTGTCAATGTGGTCATGTCTAATGAAAAGTCTGGTACGGGGAAAAGTGTTGATAACCCAACGATTGTTTTGGATGATGAGTGTTTGAATGCTAAAGATCTAAACAATTCGTTGATGGGGAGGGTGAAGGAATTTGCGTCTTTAACTAACCTCAAGACGGCCCTAACCAATGAAGGTTTTGTGGATATTAAGGTTCGGTATATGGGCGAATTATGGGTGATGGTGGAATTTGATTCTTCTAAGTCCAAAGATTCTTTTCGTGATAATGCTGGGGTGAGTTCGTGGTTTTCTGAGATTAAACAAGCAGACGTTGATTTCAATCTCGATGGTAGAATTGTTTGGGTGGAGATTGAAGGAATCCCGTTTAAATTTTGGTCGGGAAATACCTTCAAAAGGGTGGCAGCTAAATGGGGGGAGTTATTGGACGTCGATGATCAGGAAGAATGTTGTTTTCATTCGAAAAGATTATGTCTTTATACAAAGTTACAACTGAATATTTTTGAAAACTTTAAGGTGCTATTTCGTGGCAAGGTGTTTTGGGTTAGGGCTAAGGAGGTTCCAGGATGGGTTCCCGATTTACTGGAGGAGTCCGATGATGAGGATCAATATGATGATGGGTCAATGGAAGGGGACTATAAGAATCAGGATAACGAAAGTATGGGTGAAACTAGTGATGTGACTGAGGTCCCAGAAACGGTATTTGATGACTCGATTGGGCAGAAGGGGAATATATCAGAGGATCCATTTGGTATTTACTCATTACTTAATAAGAAGGATAAGGAAACTAATGTCGGTAACAGTGATGAAGAGCAAAGTTTAAAGTACCCCCCAGGCTTTACACCAAATACCGAGGAGATTGTTGGGAGTGGTAGGGATGAGGTTCATGATGGGCGTGATGGAAATAGGGACAATAAGGGTTCCATGGATGTAGGTTCTGAATCTGGAAGCACTGGGAGATTTAAAAAGTCTTAGGCTCCACGTACGGAGGGGTCTTTTTTGGGCTTAATGGAGGAAGTTGTTAAAGTCGGTCAAACTATGGGATATAATATGGAGGGTTGTGCTAATAACTTGTCCGAGATCATTGAATCACATGGAGAGTCGATGGTTAACCGATGAATTTTTTATCTCTTAATATTCAAGGCCTTGCCCAAAAGGCCAAAAAAGATTGGGTTCGGGAGTTGTGTATTTCTAATAAAGTTAATTTTTTGGCGATTCAAGAAACGAAAATGGAGTATATGGATATTCGATGTGTAAGGAGTTGTTGGGGAAATTACGGGTTTGATCATATTCATAGTAATTCGGTTGGTAATTCGGGAGGAATCCTTTGTGTGTGGGATCCAAATTCGTTTAGGAAATATACGTATACTATCTCGGATTTTTTTGTCATAATTCGGGGTTTGTGGCTTAAGAGTGGTGTTGATCTTCTTATTGTCGTGGTGTATGGGCCTCATGATTATAGAGACAAACGAATTATGTGGGAGTATCTGGTGCATACGATCAGTCAGTGGGATGGGGAGGTTGTTGTTATGGGCGACTTCAATGAGGTTCGTTATAAATCTGACAGGTTCGGATCGGTGTTTAATGTTCATGGTGCCAATGAATTCAATACATTTATTGCAAATGCGGGTCTTGAGGAAGTTCCTTTAGGGGGAAGCACGTATATATGGTGTCACAAGTCGGCTACAAAGATGAGTAAGCTTGATAGGTTCTTTCTATCAGAAAATTTATTTAGCATACTTCCTAATATTACTGCTACTACATTGGACCGTTATCTTTCTGATCATCGTCTGATTCTTCTTCGTGAGTCATCTAATGATTATGGGCCAATTTCATTTC
>BQNB010127594.1:2648-19417 GCA_026074375.1 Tanacetum coccineum
AGCAAACGCGTACAATACAAAAGGTACATTGCGGATTTATCGATGTCGTCAATGACTTGAAAACACAGGGTGTTATATTTGAAATAGGGAAATGTTCAGTTAAGATGAAATCTATCTTCACCACATCGAGAAAATGGAAGAAGGACGTATTAATGGTAACGAACTAAAGACTAAACTCAAGGAAATCCGTACTCAGATTATCAGACTTCAAAAGAAACGGTTAGGGCAAAAGGATAAGATTGCCTTTGCTCATTACAGAATTTCCGATCTTGAACAAATCATTGAGAAACCCCAAGCTTATCACCAAACAAATCAGGAAGATCTTTAGGATGTCATCTACCAGCTCAAAATCATCAACTCTTAAACTAGTTATAGCTTTATCCTAAACCATGGGATGTGTGTATAAATAAAGCTTGTCAAATCTTGACTATGTACAGTAAGAAGGCAAGTTATTTAATGAAGGATAATCCCGTTTTCATACCTTATTGTTCCAACTTATCTCTTTCTTCCTCATCATCTCCATCAATTTGTATCAGTATCTCCTTCTTCATGAATATACCTTAACTTTATGTGCTTAAATTCAAAAATAAGCATTTTCTAAAGCATTTTATGCATCGCCATTCTTTAAAGTATACCTTTCTAAACTTGTGATGTCATTCTTACTACATGTTCTATTATGTTGTATAGGAATGCCTCCCAAAAGGACGTCAAATCCGAAAAACACCAGCCATAACTTTAGATGCCATCCGGCAACTGATTGCTGATCTTACTACAGCCTTGGAAGCACAGACTGTTGCCATAGCAAGTGCTAGTATCCCAACATCTTACTGGAACTCCTACAGTAAAAACGGGAAAACTACATAGAGATTATCACGTTGTCAACCTTTCTGCTTTAATTGGTACGGAAGGTAGCAGTAGGCTTCTTCACTGGTTTGAACGAACTGAATCAGAATTCGTACAAAGCAGATGTGTTGGAGGAAAATCAAAGTTAACATTCTGTTACTGGTTACAATCCAGCTAAAACATCTACAACATATTTAAATAACTTTAAAACTTAATGATGCCTTTTCCTGGTCGGATATGCGCATGCCCAGCACTATGGGAATCGAGCAGCTAATCAATATATCTGGACTGGTTTAAAAAGGTTCTGACGGAACAATTACTTGTCCTTCGAACTGAGATTAGAAAATGGAAGATGAATTTTATGGTCCTAACTATTAAATGGAAGTGATCTCAAGACTTACTTTACGAAGATTCTAAGAATTAGCATTCTTATGTCTCCTCAAACATGGTGCACATTCTGAGGGAAAAAACTTATGGAAGCTTTCTCGGGGGTACTGCCGCAAAGCATTGAAGGAACGTTACATGCTTACAAACTAGACTCTGGGAAGAAGCCACCCAACATAGCTCACAGATAATGGACCAAATAATAAAGCGTATTCTGTTGCAAGTAACAATGATCACAAAATGAAAGATCGATGATAGAGGAACACCACCACAAACAACAACTACCCTAATTATTTGCAACAACAATATCACTCCAACAATCACATTAACCAAAAAATAACTACCCAAATAACTGTCAACATTATCAACCGCAACAATTATCAACCATCAGCAGGAAAAGGGAAGGCAAGAATCTTTAGGCTAATGGAAACGTTGTGATATAAGGGACCCTTATCCCCTTTTGTAGGAAATAGTGTACTCTGCATCCACCTAGGACCGTGCAATGTTAGGTGTCAGAATTGCAATCAAAGTAGGACATTCAGACTAGTACTGTAGGAAACTAAGAATTCGTTTCCAAAAACATCTTCTCTCATTATCAATAAATCTCGAGAAATGTAACATAAAGTATAGCTATTTTTCTTATGTTTAAGTTCGTATGGTAAAGTTATCTATGAAATTATAAGACGATAATTCCGTTAAAACAAATCTTGTTATCGGTGGTATCAAACTCGACATTATTTGTCGATTCTATCATACTCAAACTCTAAATACTCTCCTCATACCTTTGCAACATAAATTTTCATCCTCGATTATATAGCGTCTGTTCACTCACATCTCTCAATATTATCTAACCATTCACGATCATATATTTTCTACACATTACCATATCATGTTTTTATGCTTAGGTAAGACGATTTATGATCATCTTATTGAAATGAATTAGAATGCTTCTTCATTTGAATAAGGAAATTATAAATCCCTGAACTATAAATTTATAAATTCTCAGTTACAAGGAGTTGGACGCTTCTTTTTGTAAGTGACTAATTATAAATAAGTAGGCTTAAGTATATAACATATGTACAAACAAGTTTCTTTCAATCCGTTTGTATAAATAATCCATTAAACATTATCATTATTACCTTTATCATCTGTTCATTTCAAAAATCTATATCTCACATGATTAGAAACACTCTCAAATTCATAATCATTCCTTGACATCACTCATTCCATGATCTCTGTATTCTAAAATTTTTCTATATTCTGTAACGTAATAACAAGGAAACACACAAGAATCTATGCATATCAATATGATGTCAATACCATACTTGGTATGAAATTTTGATAAAGGACTTGTGATACATTCTTATTGATGTTGACTTTTTATAGGTTAATGAATAACAATTCCTTACGATCTATAGTAGCGCAACGTATTCCATCCACCCAGATTCTACCAGAATCTAGAGAAATTCTATTGACTGTCACCAAGAGGTATGATCTTGAAAATAAGTAGACGTGTGAAAGGAGGTAATTATAATTATGGTGTACAACATAATTATAAATGCATTACACACGTGAACTTGTAACCTTGATTAGCCTAACTTAAATTCATTTCAATTCAACTTTCAATTAAATCTCGGGACGAGATTTCTATAAGGGGTGGAGACTATAACAACCCAAGAATTTTCATCAAATGCAAAACCTATTTTACTATTATCACAATTGTACAGGGAAATTTTTTGCTTTATTACATTACTTATATATCTCAGTATGTCATAACTAAAGTAGACGAGCTCACACAACCTATCTTTGACCATTTTGTTCTTCATTTTGTTCAAGAAACAAACATATGTAAAGTCAATATCATCTATCCTTATTACAAAGTTCATTATTCCTATAATGTTCATTCGCAACGTTATATCAAAACGTGCTTTTTTTTAAACCGTTATCGTTTTACCTCTAATACTAATTCCCCTATGAGGGTTCAATATCTAAAAGAATGATTGTCAAGCTACTAAAGCAATTATTACAAGTAATATAACAATTTCATTGAAATATAAACTCCTCAAGTCAAGTACAAGTTTTCAAAGAACAATGTACAAGTCATTAGATGCCGTTATCCAAAATTAACCGTTTTACCTCATTTATTCTAATTTCTTCACCACCACTTTGTAAAGCTACTAACTCAATATACAATGTTTTCAACCCAATTATTCTATTCATAATCTTTCATACACATTTTTACTCTTAAACTAATTCACAATCAGAAACCCTAACCGAGCTAAATATACACTATGACCCGTTCTCTTCGTTTTTATCATTGTAAACCTAACCAATACTCAAATAAGTTGTAATAACATTAATTAAAACATTTTCAACCATATTACATCATCATTTCACCATATTAACAATAGTATACAAGAAATAAATCAAGAAAACCCTAATTGTACCCTAATTGTAATTTTGACCCGTTTACTTATTTTCAGCCCATCTCATTCTCAAGTAAGCAACCAAGAGTCATTGTAAACCCATAAAATGAGTTTACAAACCTTTATCTATCATTAACCATCCTTTCTTCAACAATGTACGAGAATTACAAAGCTAGAAAACCCTAAAAGCCTTATATGAACCCTAATTCCAAACCACGGCTTATTATTTCAATTTCAATCTATTTTCACTTAAACCAATGACCAAACTTCATTGATAATACTTTATATAAGCCTAGGTCTTATTCCATATTCCTATAAAAGTATGCAAAATATAAACCAAGAAAGTTAAGAAAACCCTAAACGTGCCCTAATCAAACCTGTAACCTCATTTCTTCAATTCTAATCCGTTTTAACCCAAACCAATTGCTAATCTTTGCTAATCCTTCCTATATTAGACATTGGATACATATATTAACTATCCTTAATCATTTATACACGAAATAAAGGCTTGAAAACTTATGAAACCCTAGTCGAACCCCAAAACAGCCCGAACTCCTTCACCATTAATTTTGACCCATTTCAAACCGTTCCAAGTGCATATAACTTATGTGAACCTCTTCTAGAATCCCTTAATCAGCTTAGTTACCTACTTAGACCATTCCTTGGTCAAATATGAGAGCACATGGCCTCCCTTTTTGCTTACTTCAGCCGCGGCATCACCAAGACCAAAACACCTCACCAAAGCTACTTCCTAGCTTATACACCACATCTACTAGCTTCTCCACATCCCTACCTAGCTTTTACACATGCCCCATCTCAGATTTCAAGCATACCTTAAGCCTTAAGGATCATATGACTATATATAGGAACCTAAATCATTCATTTTTCTTCATCCCCCACTTCCTCCTCTATAACCCTTACATAGAAGCAATACTTTGCTCTAATATATCCTAAGTGATCTTAAGAAGGCTCAAGTTCAGAAAGGAAGCAAAAGAAATCAAGAAACGAATCCCGGGAGTCGTTATTCTAGGCGTACAAAGCCGAAAGACCCGATTCTGACCCGTTTCCAAGCTATAAGCTCAAACCAGGTTCTATAAGCTTATGTTCTGCTTTCATAATGTCATAATGTTCATATGATCTTACTAAAATCATAATATAAAGCTTTGAACTCAAAAACCTAAGTGTTATGCCTTTTTGATCCAAAACCATACACCCGAAACCCTAATTTCATGTTTTTACTTAAACTATGAGCTAAACTTGTAAACTATGTTATAATCTATCCTTACTAAGCTTATATAATTTGTTAAAATTGTTCTTTGATAAGTCATATCGAGAATTTGATCTTAAAACCGCGCTGTTTTCATTTTAAAACCCTTAATTGACCCCGTTTTTACCTTTTTAGCTTAAACGAATCACTAAATTAAACTTGTGTTTATGTTAAAACTTCATATTTTAGTTTATTATAACTTATAAATGTCTATTGAAATGTTAAAATAAGCTTGCATGGCAATTTGGACATGTTTTGTAATTATAATCCATGCAAGGGGTATATATCGTAAATTTCTGAAACTTATAACTAAAGGGGCTAAATATGTCATTTTATCAAAGTTATAACTATAGGGGTCTATTATGTCACTTTTCAAAGTCCAAGGTTTACTTAGTATATCTTTCAAAGTTAAAGGACCAAAGTCGTAAAAATGCAAAACCTGGGTTACTTGCAATTTTCCAAACCCTAGGGTCTAAAATGTAACATTTTGAAAAAGTATAAAAACACATTCAAAACATTACCAGACATAACTTTAATTAACGCTTAACGTGCTTAAAATTTCCAGATATTGAATAAAACGCTTAAAACTGATCATCCGAAAAGCTATATTGTAACCAAATCTAGGGTGATTTCATATTAAGAGGTTTCATCGTGGTATTACTTTCATGGACTGAGTTGTTGGTTTACAATTTAAAGTGCCCTAGTCCTCAAACGTTTAATGAATGACTTCTGAATTATGATGGCACCGAAACGGTGATTACAATAATTCCAAACTCCTCAATCAAACTCTAACTCTTAAAATTAAAGTTCTGAGTTTACAATCTTCTAAGACTCAACATATTTACTCAGGTTGCGTGACGTGGGAGTTTACTATTATTTTAACGATATCAACCTTCCTGGTTCAATTATGTAAGGTGTAAGCTTTCATTTCAGAATTATTTATTACATTATCCTCCCCACCCCCCCCCACAGGTGAGTTTAAAACCTCAACCTTTACTTAATTTTACTGTTTTATAAACCCTGCGAGGGGGATACAGCTTGTTACAAAAACTCCTTTTAATTCTCGTTTATCTTATAACAATGTGATTACTTTTCAAAGACTTAATGAGTTCATAACCTCACATTTTCAAATAACTTTTAAACCTGTAATACGTGCTATAAACCATGAATGCAAGTGTTTTTCCAACTATATGCTATCCAGATATATTATTGCCTAAGTAACATAACTTTAATTAACGCTTCTCGTGCTTAACATTTCCAGATATGGATTAAAACGCTTAAAACCGATTATATCATATCTATTGGGGGTGACGGCTCCCGTTGGTATACCCATGCTTGGGGTAGCCAAACGCACTATATTTGTCCTAATAGGTAACCTTGGCAAGTTATCTTTTCCACGGGGACATCTGTCCCTAACCAATATCACTACGGTGATTTCCCTGTTAATGTATTAATGTCATGAGCTTAGGTACAATAATAATGTTACCCTGATTTTCCCTGATAATTGTATTCATTGCAATTATTACCATTATAATGACTTGCATTCAACCATATGATAATATTCAACCGTTTTCCCTTGATAATACTATTCTCCATAATAATACTGATCTCCATGATAATTATCCCTGAAATGCTAATATTTCCATTACGATAACTTGTTTTCAACTATTACATTTCAAACCTATGAATTTCACTCAACCTTTGTGTTGACCCTTTTAGCATGTTTATCTTAGGTAATTAAGCAAGTTGCGGCACGGAGTGGCATGGACTCGAAGATGGCTGAACTGTTATCATTCAAACTTGATATTTTAGATTTTAGGACCTGCATTTTGTAAAAACTCTGATTATAATGAATGATAACTAAATTTTTCCAACAACGTCTCTTTTAAAGTTGTTTTCTATGATTATGATTGTTGTATCCATGAAGTAATACCCCAGATTAGCTTCCGCTGCTATATTGTAAAAATGGGGGTGTTACAATGACGGTATTGGAAGTTACTTATTTTTTTTTACAAAAGAAAACCATATACTATCAAACCGTCTAACTGAAACATTTAATATTGACCGGACCAAAACATACCGACCCAAACCTAACTAACCCCTTTTACAAAAGAAAACCATATACTATCAAGAACGTTCATGAAAGACGATATCTTTCTTGAGGGAGCAGTTGAAAGATATAAGGGATTTCTACACATGATTAGTTATCCACAAAATTCATCGATTTTTCCACAACAATATCTTTGTTGTAAAAGATGTAGGGGTCCTAATGAAGTTTTCAATGTCAACCGCTGAATCAAACTACTTTGAGCCTAATCCTATTTATAATTCTAAACCCCCCCCCACCCCCCCGCTATTCGGTCTTGACCAACCCGCCGCATATTACCTAAATCATCAAGAAGATCTAAATCAGTAAAGGATAAGTGATGTACATAATGGATGGGATAAAATAGATGAGTTACAGAATGAACTTCTTCAAATGATACCATCATTTTGTGAAAAACGTTTTTTCAAAAAAAGTAGGCGGCTTAAGCATCGATCAATCACCCTCTTCAAGAAATGAGATCTCCCAAGAAATGGAGACTTATGCAATACACAAGTCTCAGTCAGGAAATCTAGACAAGTCTCAATGTTAAGGATTAGACAAAACTCAGTGAGGTGTCCTAGACAAAACGCAGTCAAGAAGCAAAGACAAAACGCAATGTAGAATTTTTTTTGCCAGTGATTCTTTCTACCAAAACGCAATAAGGGTCTTCAACTTGGGATAAAACGCATGACACAAAACGCAATGAGAAGGAGACAAAACGCAGTGACGTGTCTTGGGCAAAACGCAATCAACTCTTGAGACAAAATGCAATCAAGAAATTAATTGGGCAGAGTTTCTCCTAGTCAAAACGCAATGAGGGTCTTCAACTTAAGACAAAACGCAATACACTAAACGCAACCTGTAGTGTTAACCAAAACGCAATATACAAAACACAACTGACAAAATGCAACTGCTGTACTACACTAGAAGACAAACCGCAATGTACTATTCTCTGACAAAACGCAGAGACAAAACGCAACTAAGAAACGTCTTCCAGGGAGACAAAACGCAATTTCCAGAAAAGCTTCAAATCACCAAGAATCACCCTTTTGAACGTTTAAGCTTGGATTTTCTTGCACAACTTGGTACTAGAAGGCTAAAACTACACTAAAAACACTAACTTTAAGACCACAAACATGAGAATCAAAGAAAGTCAATGTAAAAACCATAAACCTTCAAAAACCAAATTTATGATTAATTCTTCCAAGAGAAACACACATACAATCTAAGTAATCATCCCATGTGCTCTGATACCAATTGTAGTATATTGGAAATCATAACACAATCAAGGATTAGTGTGTAGGCTGATTTCTAGAGAGAGAAATTGGGAAGTTCTAGTGAGAGAAAGACACTTAGTGTGTCTGTTATACAATGAACAACCAACCCTTCCTATGGCTAGAAAAGGTGTTTAAATACAAGATTTTAAGTTCCCTAAGTGGGCTATAGAGTGGGCTAACATGGGGGTAAAGACCCTGCCCAACACCATAAGTCATACGCTAACGATTAAACTACGAGCTATGCTATTCTAGACAATACACGGGGTGACCGAGTCTTTTTTGTAAACCTAACATGATATTTCTATGGATATTAAAGACGGTTATCATGATTCGGATGGAGATATACTCTATCTTGAGAGCTTAATTAGTAATGACACTATACTTAGTCTCCCTCCGAAGGTGTTCCTTGATCATGACCCGAGGAGTTTAAGTGATATTAATGATTTGAAGATTATGGTCAAAGTTTTCGACCCCGGGATTCATGAGAAAAAATTTTCTCCTACATATGTGAGCTTGACCTTTGAGGATCGCCATTATCTTTCCTTCACATATGTTATCCGCATTTTTCTTCCTTATTTCACCTATCTAGTGGTTTCTCCTTTTCTTCTCTCCTCCGGGAGTGAGGATATCATTTTTGACCCCGGCATCTCCGCTTTTCATTTTTCTTCTCTGGTGGCATATAAATGTCCAATGGAAGTTTGCTCTTCCACTTGTTTCGTCCCTAATATCACGATGATATGGGGAAAGTCAAGCTAGAGACTCGCACAAAAACAAGCGCTTTGTGGGTGGCAACCCATGCTTATCCTTAATAGTAGTATATTAATATTTATTAATAAGTGTGATTTGAGGAGGCTCGCCTCTTCCTTTCTTATGTTTCGTGTTTTGTGTTTTATGTCCAGGATTGCCCGGATTTTGAAGACTCTCGTGCTCGTGGTTTTGTCCATCGTCCACTCGATCTTCAATCCTTAGCATGATTATTTATGGGAATCCCATATCCTAGATCTTATTGATTTAACGTTTATCTATTAGCATAATTAATAAACGACTTTAGATTTGCGTAGAGACCCCTTAATATTTGGATTATGCTTTGAAACTAGTATGGGGGTGACAGTCTCACATTGAGGACAATGTGTAGTTCTAGTATGGGGGGATCTTTCGATTTGATCTTACTTGCATTTGCCTTGTCTTCACGTAACCTTGTTTTTCCACCAAAAATAGAAAAAATATGCCAAAATTAATTTTTTTTCAAAAATAGAATAAGTGTTTTGACACGTAGTTTTGTCTTTTTAGGAATAAATTTTGACTTGATCGATCATGTTGCGCTCTAGCTTACCCCTTAACTTATATAAATTTAAGCTGTTGCTAGTCTTTTATACAAGAAGCTTTAAAACGCGAATTATAGCTTGTAAAAACCAAAAGTTTGCAAGTTTCCATGATAGACTTTAAATATGCTAAGCTTATTTTATTAGACTAAACCTTCGCGGATCTTTTTATTAAAGATTTTAAATTTGCGAAGAACGAGAAATGATAGAGTTTTTTATAAGTTAGATGCTAAACATAGAGTAGTTGGATCTCTTTAGAGCTCATAGAGGTTAATTATGGCTTTTTGCTCCCACCAGCTTAATAAACATTATATAATTGTTGAATAAATAAAGTTACTTTAGGTTTTTGCGATTCTTAGTTTAAATCACTTCGTATAGATTCCTTCTGGTGATAGTAAGGTACACATCGAGGTTTTGTCAGTGTTGTGGGGAAATAGGCTACCGATTCCTAACGACTCGCTACCGTTGTCTAGGTAGTTAAAAGACTACAAGACTTGAAATTTGGCTAATAATAATAATGTTATGCAATAAACCAAAGCCGAAATAAGACCACTACCTCTTGCCGGCTCACAACCGGTGTGGTAGTCGTTTAAAGGGTGGAGGTAATAATAATAATAAAAAATTGTGGGCTGATAAAAGTTTACTGCCTCTTGCCGGCTCACAACCGATGTGGCAGTCTTCTAAATAAGGCACATAGTAATAATCCGAGACTGATAAAAGTTTGCTGCATCTTGCCAGCTCACAACCGATGTTGCAGCCTTCAAAAAGGTCAAGTATCACCGAGGTCGAAATAAGACTCCTGGACCATGGTCGGCTCGGATACCGATGTGGCAGTTGTTTAAAGGACCGAGGTTTAATAATGTTGCAATAATAATGATAATAAAGCCAAATTTCGACTCCGGGGTTATCTAAAAAGGATAACCCCTAAATCATACGAAATTAGAACCTTAATGTGGACCTTATTCTCACCATATCGTCTCTTTAGGAAAGGATTTCAAACTAATTATGGTCTAAACCGGGTTTACTTTATATGAAATAGAACATAATTTATTTGTCACCAATAATAAAAATAAAACCTTTAGAGGACTTAGGAATAAGGGAGCGGAAAGTAGTAATGCATACACAATTAGCATTTATGAGTAGTGTTAGCATCTTAACTTGTATTTAACAATGATTTCGTTTTTAAGCTTGGTTTGGGGTGGGTGAAAAATCAAGGACGATGAATTTATCCTTTTTAGTGTTTCTTGTTCCGTGAAGTTATGATATGTATGAATGTTAATAATAAATGCATAAAAATGGTAAAACGGGGGGCTTTTCAAAACTAGTAATTTCCAAATCCCCTTAGATGACATTAGTCTAGGGGGTTAAAATTTTTGGTTTTCTAAGTATGTTTATGACATTGTGTGAGGACACAGCAATAGTTTAGTATGGGGGATTTTGGTATGTGCTTAAATACACATACATTTTGCCTAATAAAATGAGCTAAAAAGACCAATAATGACCAATAAATACAGAAAAATGCATTGTATTCGTTTGTATTGTGAATTGTGTCTTGCAGGTAACGGATATTGCACAAAAGGACAAAAACAAAGCAAAACGGACAAAACCGGGCACGAGAATGGAAAGAGCGTGAAAAACCAAAGCCGAAGGCGTATACATCTTTAATGGGCCAACCCGAACCCATTTTATTGGGCCAGGTCAGCCCATTAAGAATAATAATTATAAAAAGCCTTAACACTTTAATCCATTTACAAACCAAAAATCCAAATCCATTTCCTGTCCAAATCAAGGCCCAACCCAATCCCACACCATGGACCTAAGTCAAACTTGCAAACCTGGTCAAACCTACTTTTATAAACACTGGTAAAAACAAAATCACTGTTCATCCTTTTTATTTTTCCTTCCCAACACACAAAGCAAAATAACCAGGGTAAATTCACACACCTCATTCCCACACGTTCTCACCCCTTGCTTCTAGAAGTCCCTGACACCTATGACACCAATTTTATCTACGCTAGCAATCCCAAATGCCTAGATTGGTTGATTGGAAATGTACATGATCCAAGGGACGGATGGAAGGTTGTTAAAGATTAAGGGTCATGATTACAAGATTGGGGAGCTCCTCAAGCCTAGAACCTTCTCAGCATCACTATAAATAGAAGAGCTAAATCACACAGAAGAGGCATCTAGTGTAGGAGTAGAGTAGTATAGCTTATAGCTTAATTTCCCAGCTTGTAGTTTTTAAATACTGTAATTTCCTTTTTAAGTAATGTAATCTCAGTTTTATTAATTAAAGTTCATTTACTTAAATCATGTCCTTTAAATTCTGATTTACTTTGATGCAATTAAGCTCTAAGATGTTTTTAGATATCATTTAATCATCAATAAGCTCTCATTTCTCTTTTAAGTTACTTATAAATCAGTTTAAGCTTTCCTTTATAACACAGTTTCATTTAAAATACTTAAATATCTATGCTTAATGGAGTGCTTAATAATTGGATGATAAGCCAGAAAGGGATGGGCTTATTGGACCTTACTAGCTTGTGCAAACAAGCTAGAGCTTGTAGATTTAAGCTCATTTGAGCATTTCAATCCTTGTTTAGAGCAAAGGATTAAGGTACAATTACTTTTCCTTCTTTTTAAGCTCAATTTCTGTTTCTGCTTATTCTGTGCTTATTGTCTGCTTATTGTTTGCTTATTAATGCTTAATCAGTCTAAAAATAGCTTAATATGTTGAATTGATAGCTTTAGGATAGCTTATATTTAGTTTTCATTTTGCTCTACCTTTAAATGTCCTAATCTGCTTATTTAGTTTCAGCTTAATATAGTGCTTATTTCTCTTAAGTTTTTGCTTAAATGTCCTTAATATACTTAGATCTCAATTTGTTTTTATAACTTTAGGCTTATTTAGTTCTGTTTCAGCTTTAAAATAGAAAATCTAGTTTTAAAAGAGTGTTTGGGATAAGCTTTTATAATGCATGAAAATAGTGTGCAGGTTATGTTTGGTGATTAAGATCAATTTTATAAGCTCATATTAGGATTATACATTAGTTTTCATGAGCTCAGAACTAGTTTTGTTTAGATTTATGGATTGGTTAATCGTATTTCAAAGTCTGCATTTTCAAAAGTTTACTCTAAGAGCTTATTTGCCAATCTTCTTCAAAATGAATTTGAGGTATGGTTTTTGTGTGCTAAAAGAGTTCCATTAGCATCAATTTAAATCTGTTTTGAGTTTGTGGATTTTGAAATAGTCTTTTAAGTAGTTTAGCTTTAAAAAAGCTTAAGTAGTATTAGAGTTGTAGGGTCTAGGTTTGCAGATCAAATAAGGCCTTGTTTTAGGTTATCTTTGATTAAGTTTTTATTAAATCTAGCTTATTTTAATCTAGTCTAATTTGTTTTAAGTTTTCTTAATTTAGTTTTGTTTATTGAGTCTTTAAAAATGAGTTCAAATCTGTCCCAAAAGTGTCAAAAGAGCCCAAAATAAGTAGTGTGTTCTGTCATTTTTAGCTTAACTTTTCTAGCTTATGTCTTAACCATTTTGCTTAATTTTTGCTTATTTGAGTCAGTAGAGTAAAGGTCTTAATCTGTTTTTAGTTTATAGCTTCTTTTATGTGCTTATTAATCCTTAATTTGAGCTTAAAATTGGTCAAAAGTCTTTTAAAAGAGTTTTTAAGTCTGTTGTCTTTAATGCCTTTTAAGTGTTTTTAGTTTATTCATTTCGCTTATTTCCTAGTCACTATTACTTATTAGGTCTAGGGTTAAGTTGTCTTAAGCTGGTTTGCTTTTCTAGTAGCTTATTGAGTCAGAAAGTTCACAAAGTTTTAGCTTGTTATGTAAAGCTAAAACTGCCAATTTCGTTTGAGCTTTTTCTTAGCTTATTAATAAGTTTCAGTTATAAGTCCATTTTAATAAAGTATCTTAATTTTGCTTATTTTGTAGCTTTTTCAAAAAGAAAATTAAAAAAAATGTTTTATCAAAAATAAAGGTCACAGTGGTCGAACTTGTGACCTCCCCTTCACACACCCAACACTTTAGTGCACACTCTCACTACCAACTGCCCTTGAGACTTTTCAGTTATTATTTGCACCACTTAATTAATATAGTTTTCTTTTTAGTTTAAGCTTATTTGCTTATTTGCTTTATAATTGCTTATTTGTTTCAGCTTATTTTCTTGTTTTAATTTTCTTAAGTTTAGATTTGTTCAAAGTACTTTTCATAAATTTTTCAGATTTTTATAAATTAGTTTAATATTTTTAATAATATTTTTAGATTAAATTAGTTTTAAATTCATAAAAAATAAAATAAAAGTCAAAAAAATATAATTCTTTATTTTTAGTCATTTAGGATATATAAAAAATAAAACAATAGTTTTAGGGTTAAATTTTAATAATTTAGATATTTTAGTCGCGTTTTTAAATTACAGTTAACGTTTTTCGTGCTTAGTCTTAAAATGCTTTAATTGTTTACATGTCTTTATATGTTTTTGCATTTTTATTAGTAAAAATAGAATCCAAAATCAAATCTTTTATGACATTCAATCTCGATTCCCGACATACCCATAAATTTCCATTCATCTCTCACCGAGGAGAACGATACCCGTGTTGATTACATATTATTCTTTCCTAAGAATAATTTGTATTATACTTTGCTATACGTATATATATTATATAAATATATATATATATATTATATACATTTGAGGGTTATTTGTTTGATAGGTACTTAGACGAATATCAGCATGTCGGTCCAGAAGTCACAAGTTCACAAGATGGCAAAGCTTACAAGATGGCGAATCGAGATTATGCTTGGTTGATGATCTCAAGGTGTTCAAGATCACATTTTCACATTCAAGTCAAGATAAAGAAACAAGCTCAAGCCTAAAGTCAATGATCACTACATCAAATCATAAGTTAATGATTGAAGTTAAAGACTATGAGCTCAAGAATAAAGACAAAGCATAGTATGCTAGGTTTAAGTTTTTGTAAAATGGAGTGACCTCCCTTAGGAGGAGATTGTTAGGAACACAAAAGTTTCGGTGACTTCCATATATAATTGTAGTTAGCTCGTTAAGTTAATTTTTGGAAACATACTAGGCTAGTTAGCTAAAGCCCATGGACAAACCCATGAAGGCCCAAGCCCATGTCCACATGTAAGTATTTATACACCTCTCCATGCCTTGGAGAGGTGGTTGGTTGTTCATTTTTCACACATAATACATTTTCTATCTTATGTTAACTTTCTCTCTCTAAGTGTTCATCCAACCCACTCTCTCTCTAGAATCACCTCTCTTTCCCTCTCATCTAGTATGTTATAAGATTAGTCTTCAATTGGTATCAAGAGCCATGGAGTGGTGTGTTTAGTCTTTATGTTTATTTTTTTGGTTCGTTTGTTTACTCGCAAAAAACATCCTTTATTTCTTATATTTTCTTTGGTTTCAAAGCTATTGTATTAAACCATTGGCAATTATTCCAATAACTAGTTAAGCTCCGAAGCGTTATCCTAGACACAGGACTTAGATGGGACCAATATTTATGTAAACTTATATTCTAGATGTATATATTACTATATGGAGAGCCTATCCCGGACTCAAGATCTAATTGATCTGCTTCACTAGATCCTGTTGAATGGATCCCGATGGTATTAGCCTTCACAAGTTCATTAATAATTACAAAAAGCAATTATTTAGCCAAGGTAAACCTAACGAGTTAAACAAAATGATACCAAAAACTAAACGATTATATAGTTATGAAATAACGATGTCTTAAGGGAATTTTATAACGTTGCTGACCTCTTTCAACTACTTCTGCTCTTTTTCTCCTCTGAAAATTGACTTTTATGGTTTAGGTATCGAGAATATGATTTAGCACACCAAAAACTCGTTTTTGAGTTTTCTGTTTATAAGGTCTAGAAGTCGGTTAGATACGGCGTATCTAAGTGTTGGATACGGCGTATTGGGGGTTTCTTGGAGTAGGGACCACGCTTGATATCTTCCAGAATATTACATTGATTCCATACATTGAATACGGCGTATTGAGTCTCTCTGGATACGACGTATTGAGCTTATTCCTCTGTGGTCTTTGGTGAGTGCGGGCATAGATACATCGTATCTTCCTTGATGGATACGGCGTATTGGTATTCAGAATAGTAATCTTCAAAATATCTTCATTTAATCTCCAGAATGCGCGCCTTTTGCTATCTTTCACCAATTACTCCATAATTACTGCAATTCTCAAATATAAACGATTAAGTAACAATTCTTTGTAATAACTATACAAAATGTGTTAATAACATGGGATAAATGATGCTATAAAATAAACGTTATTTGATGTCATCTGTTGAGAAGATCTATCCACTTACAAATCACACACTACATCAAATGTTCAATGATGTGAAGCTTCAAGTTAATTATGAGTGTGAAATGGAATTTGAGCTTCATAGATTGGTCAAGAAACAACTTAAGGAAGGCTATGTACCTGAATGAAGTATTTGGAAGCATCCTCCTGGTGATTATGAAGCTTTTAATGAAGAAACTTGATGATTTTGGAGATAAATATCAAGTTTAGGGGAGGATTGTTGGGATTAAAAGACTTATTGATGTTCTTTAAGTTACTGCTGCTTAAGTTTGTGCTACTGCTGCTAAGCAAAAGTTAGTGATGTTCATTAACTTTAATGAAAAATATGCTAAGTAGTTAGTGCTGCTAGTATAAAGTTAGTACTGCTAGTTCACAGTTACTATTGTTAGTATATATTGGTACTGCTAGTATATATTAGTACTGCTAGTGTAAAGTTAGTACTGCTGGTGAAGATTGACAAAATATTCTAAATAGTTACTACTGCTGGTACTAAGTTAATGCTGCTAGTACAAAAGTTACAACTGCTCAAAGATTAAGACTGCTGAAAGAGTTTCTACTATCAAAAGAGAATGGATAAAGATAGAAGAAAGGATAAAGATTGATTGGAGATCAAGATTACTTACGTGATAATTATTAGTTATTTATAGAATAGATCATAGAGAATATTCTAAGTTTTAGGAATATATTGTAAATCGACTAGGACTCCTTGGTGTATAAAAGGATGTCCTAAGGCATAGAGTTTGCTATCTAGAAATCTTTTGTTTTGATATCGTTATAGCTTTAAGGTTTTGTAACCCTAATACTAGGAGAG
>BQNB010127595.1:0-15286 GCA_026074375.1 Tanacetum coccineum
GCAAATGACCCACTGAACATCACTATGCATGATAGGTTCAGACTGAAGTCCCTAGGATTCAGTGAATGGCTTAAAGTACACTCTCTGGCCTCTAAGACCAAGAGAAAATCAAATGACATGCTACTTCAAAGCCTCAAAGCCAAATTTGAATGGGTCTTAAACCAGGTAAGAGTACTAGGCATTCCACCTCCACCTGAACTATCATCTTTTAGAATCCCAATAGAGGACAGGAAAAGAAAAAGAACCTCAGAGATTCTTCAACAAGTTTTTGTTAAAGAAAACACAGCGGTGGATGGAATGAAGAGGAACCTTGCTCCTCCTCTAGGTATAGAAAGTAGGAAAGGTCTGGACATCAAAGAACCTAAAGAGGGCATCTTCTACTACAATGGAAACTTTGACCTAGTTTTCCAAAGAGTGTCAAAACTCCATCTTGCCACTACAGCACAATTGATCAGACTCCAAGGCTCAATCATCAGGGACACTCTAGAGGCTAAGGAAGTATACAACTTAATGAAGCTGGAAATAAAGTCTAGGGAAGATGTAACAAAAGCTAGAGAAATTGTAAAGAATAACCTAGATGGCATGGGCTAACATATGTAATGAATCAATGAAGTTATTTTTTGTTGTTTAAATTCTCTGCTTAATTATGTGTAAGAAGAAGCTGTGTCTCACTTACCTTAATTTATTTACTTAGCATAATTTATATTCAAATAGGGGGAGATTGTTGGGCCAATTTAGAGCCCAATGATCTTTGCCTAGATTTATACAGAAATTAGGCTAAGTCTTGAAGAACCTCTGAGTGGTGGACTCAGAGGCAATGAAGTCTAAGCTTAGTGCAAAGTATCAACTAGCAGTTAAAGGACTCTCTGAGTGCAAAGCCTCAGAGAGCAACATCAGACATATTCATGTCAGAGACATTGTCAAGAAAGTCGAAGATCACTTGAAGACATACTCGTCAGCTGGGATGGATATCAGCTGGTATGTAGAAGGAATACGCTGAGGTTCTAAGGAGAGTTAGAGGTGGTAATACTCTGACTATCATATTACCCTTTGAAGAAGAATAAGTTGAGCTTAAGATTGTTCTTTAAAGAATAGACGGGAAACTCAAGATCTCATAAAGGAGGAACAAAAGGTGATTTGAGTTAAAGCCTATACCAAGTACAAAGTGGGTAAAGGTAGTGAACATTTGGCAGAACTGTTCACTAAAGTATGGGCGTGGTGTTTCTAAGAATGGACGTGCATTAAATACCTTGTACGTCCTCCACTATATTCTTGACACGTTGCAACTACCCCCACCTAGGATGCAACCTCGTATTGGTAAAAATAGGGAATTCATGAAGAGTAAATGTAAGCGCTTTAATTTTTGTTGTTTTTATTGCATTTACTCCTTCGAACTTAAACAGAGGTCAGCTATCTCAATCAGCTCCCTAGATAAGTTCGCTTGTAAACTTTATTCATTAATCATGTTTACTTGTTCAAGGGTAATCATACATTGTCATTTAACTTGTGAGATCTATAACACATTGTAATACTTTGATTCTTATTAATAAAGCATTACACGATTGAAAAGTTATTACTTATGTTATTCAGTGTTTGATAAGTGTAATACTCCATATAGACATTATATTAGGACTTTCAGTTATCTATCACTAATATTCAGTGTTTGATAAGTGTAATACTCCATAACCACTAAACCCTATACCAAAAACCTTAAACCCCTAACCACCAGGTATAATATCACAACTGGTATATACATAAACCTTAAAATCTATAACAAAAACCCTAAACCCCTAACCATTAAACCATATACCCAAAACCCTTAACCCTTAACTACTAGGTATAATATCACAAGTGATATATACATAAACTTTAAAATCTATACCAAAAACTCTAAACCCCTAACCACTAAACAATATACAAAAAACCCTCAACCCTTAACCACTAGGTATAATATCACAAGTGATAAATAGATAAACTTTAATATATATACCAAAAACCCTAAACCCTAAACCATATATCAAAAACTCTAAACCCCTAACCACTAGGTATAATGTAACCCCTACCCTTTTGTGTGATCTAATTTCTCTAATTTAGTCCTTTGACTATTTGACTTTTTGTCATTTTGATTAGAACCATTACCGTGTTGACGGTGGTGAATTAATGAGATTGAGATGTTTTATGTATTTATGGTGTATAATAATCCTTTTTAGAGGGTATTATTATGTTAATTGTATTCTGAGTGGTTGACCTGTGAATTTTCAAGAAATGCCAAAAACGAGTCCCGACACGTCTAAAAATGTCCAAAAATGGGTTTTGGGGAAAGAAACGTGGAAATATATCAAGTAAATACTCTAAGTTATTGGAAAAGTATTTTTAAGATGAATAAAAATGATAAGTAACTTTGTGAAATATTTCACGAGCACGGTTTTTGAGTTTTAAGTGAACTCGACATGAAACAAGGCATCCCGAGACCCCATAGGATCCTTGTCATGGGTTAGAGACCAAGGGGAGACAACAAGGCATCTTTTCAGTCTTGGTTGTCCATGGTTAGGACATAAATATTCCACCTAGCATTTTGAAAACACATAGTTAATATTTTCACAAAAAAATATCCTCCTCTTTCTCTCTTATGGTTCGTTCGCCACCTTCACACACACATACAAGATTATTTTTGATTTTTGACCAAGAGCATGGTGGTTTAGATTATTTTCGGGTTGGTTCTAGTGTTCGGGTATTCATTTAAACAACGTTTGGGTTGTCCGGTTCACGTCAAAAATTTATTTTGAAGACCATTCTTGTAAGTCTTTCAAATTTAATTTTAACCTTTCCTTGTTATATGTAAATTATGCCAGAGAATTATTTATACAACGGTTGCTGCATCGTAAATAATCATCGCGCAATTTAAAATGAAATGAATAAAAAGGAGTGTTTGCTTGCGTCGAACTGAAGAAAGGAACAAAGGTATTTTTGATATTGTGGTCATGATGGTTGAAAACAACATAGTTGCTAAAACCTTAACTTATTCTTGGATACTCTGTCTCGCTAGCGTTTTTGGTTTTACATTTTAAGCTATTTGGAGCTTAATGTTTTAGGCTTATATAGCCCACAAGGCAAGAATAAAGAAAACACTAAGGGAGGTGTTGTTGATTATTTATTTTTGTATGGACTCAGTGTGTTCGAGACTCTAAGCGCTCGATTTTTATTTAAAAAAAAAATAATAGCTTATGGTGATAACCCAGTGCAATACGTAACTTGTTAATTTATTATTCGAGCTAACGGAACCTTATTTTTGGATCTATGAGGCTTCACATCCCAATACAGTGCTCCATAAAGCCTGTGGACACACAAGAGTGAGACTTATTGTGGTCCAGATTACTTATCTACTTATTGATTTGAGCTTATGTATACTAATGGACTTTGGTTTGGGCTTAGAACGTATTTTGGACACATAAAAACCTTAATGGACCTTTGTTGGGCCTTAAAACCCAATAAGAGATAACTAGTCATTTTGAAAGTTTCGACGGACTTTTGAGGAGTGAAAAGTGTTTATGAGGTTATATTGAAGTCAGTTTGAGGATAATTATTTGGTAAACGTTGTGAAACATGATTTTTTGGAATTGGCCCGGAAAGTGGGTCTAAGTGTTGGAAAATGTTATGAAAATTGGTTTTAAAAAACCTTGGAAAATGTGTAAAAACATACGAGTCATGCCGAGCGCGATACCATAAAAAGTCTATACTTAGAAATTTACTCAACAGATTTCTAAATTTTTAATAATAAAGTAATATTAATTTAAAAATATTAATAAGCTCCGACAAAAAGACGAAAATAAAATTCGTTAAATAATATTTCAATTGAGCGCCGCTTTCTAAGAAGTTTTATAAACACTAAACGTGACTCAATTTCGCTATATAAAGGTATAATATATTATATAATGGTGGATTTAAAGGGTGACCAGAATAGTTTGTCGAGGAGGATATGTTATAAATAAGTTACACATACTAGCGCTAGTTTTTCTTATTTTGCTCGCCTTGAGTATAATAAAAGTACATATTATACTATAGTGTATATGTGGCTGAGATACGAATTGGGATGTTATTTTTGGAAGTTAAGTTGTCAACCATCACACCACTAATAATGTTAAGAAATAAAAGTACAACTAGCGTCTGACATCTATGCATCAAACTTGGGAGATTGATTTGGAAATGATTGATTAAATGGGACATTAACTAGACTAGGTCGTGTGCCGACGTTGTAGCATTTGCTTGTGTGATTTGAGTTTTGGTTGCTAGAGACTTTGCTTGAGGTGAGATCTCGTAGCCCCACTTTTTAAATGTTTTTCGTTAAGGGAAAATGATACTCAAATAGTTTTTGAATGTGTTTTCTATCTGTGCGAAATGTGGTTTTGTTTTTGGGACAAAGTTTTGTGCTTATGACCGCTATGTGAATATTATATGGTATGTGATTGAATTGGAGCGGCGGGGTACGCCTACCCTAGTTATGGTATGATTATTTGGGACGCCGTGGTACGCCTACCCTAGTATATGTGTGATATTTGAAAGGCTGGGTACGCCTATCCTAGTATGTGTGTAGGTCTTGCCCTAAGTAAATGCTCCAGCTGGTAGGCCTTTAGGTGCGTAGTGACCTTGGAGTTACGACTCCAAGAGCGTTGGTATACGCTGGTTTAAAGACTAGCGGGGAATGCTAGGTCTTGGTATGTGATTAGCGGGGATGCTAAGGATGGTTTATGATTTGTTTTGCATTTATATACTGTTATATAGTACTATTATCTACTGTTTAAAATATTGGCACATTGACTGGGTTGAGTTCAAACCTACGAGCTCTCCAACATTTTTGTTGATGTTTTCGAGTATCATTTTCAGGTGAAGTGAAAGAAGAGTAAGATGATGCTAAGTGTTAGCAGGCTTTAAGAGTATCCCGTATGGATTTTATTTGTGAAGTTTTGATTTGTTTTCTTGATGGATTTTAGTATTTAAAGGATTTGGTTTTAAGACTTGATTTGGACCCCTGTGTGGGCAGTTAGATTTGTAAACATCTATATGATGTGTTCTTGATTTAGGACATCTCTCGAGGTTGTTTCGAGGTGAATGGTCATCATGACATTTGAGATTTATGCATTTTAGTTTCTCTATTTTGTATCTTGTGTTCATTATTGATCAATTATGTGCACCTCTCTAGTTGTTTCCGCCGATTGTCAGGGAGTGAATAAATTGGTAATCATAGCCAAGTTATAGAGAACTACACTGGTTTGGCCTAGGCAAAAACCTGCGAGTCGAACTTCAAATATGTCTGAGAAGCTCATAGGAATCTATGTACAGCGGTGTTCCTCTTATACGTTGCTTATTAAGTAGATGGTGCACAGCATTGTTAAGTCATTCGAATTGAAATGGGTTAAGGCCCTAATGTAATGGGGTGATGACTAGGAAAGGATACCTATATAAATACGGTGGCCCAACGAGTTATAATAACGTATCTCGACTCAAGCGTATTAGTAATCATGAGTTCACACCAACTACGATTGGTATTGACACCTTAGGACCGAGATGTGTGTATATAATAATGCTGGATAAATACATATATGGGTATGTTAGGACTACTCTATCTTATGATTTTGAGAAATCTCCTAGGTAGATCCTCGCTTACCTAACGTTGCCTATGCTCTCCCTTGTGTAGATAGTGCCACCAAGGATGGCAACCTGAAGTGCTGGCCGGCCTGCTGTTGAATCATTAGGAGGGGGAATGGGTGGATGAGCTGGTAGAGAAGGTGGAAGAGTGAGAGAGCCTAGGAGATGCGCATGTTGATCCAACTGATGAACCTGATGGTCAAGGGAATGACCAAGAAGCAGGAGCTAACATGGGTGTTGGGATAAATAGAGGAGTGGATGGAGTCCCTGACTTCTCCACAATTATTGCCCAGCAATTGCAGAGCTTTCAGCTTAACACCATTAGTGCTCAATAGGTTAATGCATGAAAAACAATCAAGGGAACATAGTCAATGGACATCTCTCTCCAGATGATTTTAGGAATGTCATGTGAACATAATAGGATTATCTGGTTGTACATATAAGGATTCTTAGCTTTAATCCTAAGGAGATAGATGGTAAGCGGAGGATGCTATAATGATACCTTGTTAGATTAAAAAAGATGAGTCAGTCAGGACATGAGTGGTGTGTGGGGATAACCAAAAGAGAAATACACTGCTTGGTTGATCATTTGGTGGTTAAGGCTACGACACTAATAGGACTCTCAAATCCATACTAGAAGTCAAGAGGCGCTAATTGGTATGCTTGGGAGGATTTTAGGATTTCACGCATGCGCGCTGCGGTGAATTTTGTCACTAGTTACAGGAGTAATGCAAAAGTTGGAAACGAAGATGAGGGATCAGCGCAATGAATCAATGTTGGCCATGCGGCCGTATACTGATAGGTGTTTCATGAGTTTGCTAAGGTTAGGTTTCCGTCACTTGCGGTAACCCAAAAATAGGAAGATTAAGAGGTATGTGTATGGCCTTGCACCACAAATTCAAGGAATGGTGGCAGCAACATAACCAAAGACATGCAAAAGGGTATGCAGTTAGCTGGTGCACTGACTGATGAAGCCATTAGGAATGGAACAATTAAGAAGAGTACTAAGAAGAGAAGGAATGTAGGGGAACCTAGCAAGGATAAGAATGTGAAGGATGATAATAAGAGGACTAGAACTAGAAATGCTTTTGCCATAACCACTAACCCAGTTTGGAGAGAAAACACAAGCGTGGTGTCTAATTGTACCACCTGTAACTTTCATCATCCACCTGGGGTGCCTTATCGCAATTGTTACAATTGTAACCGCCCGGGAGATTTTGCTAAGGATTGTAGAGTGGTGCCTAGATATAGGAACCCGATGAATGCTAGAAACCCAATAGCTGCTCGTGTAGCATGTTATGAGTATGGGGGTACCGATCATATCAGGTCAGCATCTCCTTGGTTGAACATAGCACAAGGACCTGCAGGAAACCATCCAAACCAAGCTCTAGCTATAGAAGGGGGTTAGGGTCATAGGAACAACAGCAATCAGGCTAGGGGAATGACATTTATGTTAGGAGCAGAGGAAGCTCGCCAGGACCCAAACATCGTGACGGGTACATTTATTTTAAACAACCATTATGCCACAACCTTATTTGATTCTAGAGCCGATTATACTTTCGTTTCCACTACTTTCTTACCTTTGTTAGGCATAGAGCTCAATTAGGATTCAGTTATGAGATTAAAATAGCTAGCGGGCAGCTAATAAAGATTGATAAGGTTATTCGAAGTTGTAAATTGGAAATAGAAGGTCATGTGTTTGACATTAACTTGATACCATTTGGGAGTGGGAGTTTTGATGTGATCATAGGCATGGATTGGTTGTTTGATCACAAGACTGAAATAATTTGCTACGATAAGGTAGTGAGGATACCACTAGTAGATGGTAAAGTGCTTAGAGTGTTAGGAGAAAGACCAGAAGAGAATCGTGACATTACGCCGATAAAAGAGTGCGTAATGTTGAGAAACAGAATATATGAGAAAATTGGTTTGGTAAGAGAATTTCCGAGGTATTTCTTTAAAGACCTGGATCAGGAATACCCTCATTATGGTCCTAATACAGGAAATCAAATTTGGATTGAGTTAATCCGCTCTCTCAGTGCGTGAAAAATCGATTACAAAATCTCCCTATCGATTGGCACCTTCTGAAATGGAGGAGTTGTCAGAACAACTCAAAGAACTCCAGGACAAGGGTTTCATTCAACCGAGCTCATTGCCTTGGGGAGCACCGGTATTATTTGTTAAGAAAAAAGATGGTTCTTTCAGGATATGCATTGATTATTGAGAACTTTACAAGTTAACCTTTAAAAATCGCTATCTACTTCCTAGGATAGATGACCTATTTGATCAACTACAGGGATCGTAGTACTTTTCTAAGATAAATCTTAGGTCTGGATACCATCAGCTGAGAGTGCATGAGGATGACATTCCAAAGACCGTATTTAGGACCTTATATGGACATTTCGAGTTCATGGTGATGCCCTTTGGTTTGACGAATACACCAGCGATAGTCATGGACCTGATGAGCCGAGTATGTAGGGCCATAAAAAGCTAGTACAAGTAGTTAGAGATAGTGTTCATGGCTGCAGAGCGTACTCTTGAGAGATTATTCTAAACCTGATAGAGCAGGAGATGCCAACCTTAGTGATTAGTTTTAGATGTTATTGAGGAATGAGAAGCTGTATACGAATTTTATATAATAAGGGGCAATTCCTGGTTGGCAGAAGTACATTTTCTTGGCATTTTATTAATTGGTGAGTGGAAATATACGTAGGATTCTAGGTAGAATGAAGTTGTTAAGAATAGAAAGTTGCCCCCCTAGAAACTCCGACTGAAGTTTGATCATTTTATAGCTGGCTAGGGGGTTTGTTTTTTAAAAACCTTTATTCCATAGTTTATTGAGAAGCATTTCTAAGATAGCTAATCCTCTTACTATCTGACTCAAAAGTGTAGACTTTCGATTATAGTGTGATGAGGCAGGAATGCGAGGGCATTTCAAATACAAGGATAAGTATGTTAATGGCGCCTGTTCTAGCTCTCCCCGAAAGAACAAAAGACTTTGTGTGGTGTATTGTGATGCGTCCAAGGTTGAGGACTAGGTTGTGGTTGATGCAGAGGGGCAAAGTGGATAGCATATCGTCTAGGCAGTTTCAACAAAATTCATGAGAAAGCAATATACTACCACTCGTATGATTAGGAGTTGGATGCGGTTGTGTTTGCACTCAAGATTTTAAGACATATCAATATGGAATGATAAAGTGGTCATATATACGAATCATAAGAGTCCCTAACATAAACTTTAGCCAAAAGACAGGAATTTAGCCATGATCGCTAACATCGATACTCTGGATAGAAGCTTTTTTAGATTGCTAGATGATTGTGAATTTGCTACATCCCTGAGTTAGAGGGCGAATGTAGTAGCCGATGCCCTGAGTAGGAAGGAAAGAGTGAAACCTAAGAGAGTTTGAGCTATGAATATGACCCTTCAGTCGAGTATCAAGGATAAGATACTAGCAGCTCAGAAGGAGGCATGTGAAGAGTTTGCGGGATTACAGAAAGGTATAGATAAGATGATAGAACATAGGAGTGATGGAGCGTTGTATTACCTCGATCGAATATAGGTCCCTTTGAAGGGTGATGTAAGAACCCTGATAATAGATGAAGCCCATAAGTCGAAGTACTCTATACACTAAGGAGCTGATAAGATGTATTATGACCTTAGGGATAGGTATTGGTGGCCGAGAATAAAGAAAGATATAGCGATATATGTTAGTAGGTGTTTGACTTGTCTAAAGGTTAAGGCTGAACATTAAAGGCTGCCTAGTATGCTATAGCAACCTATGATCCCTGAATGGAAATAGGAGAGAATAACTATAGATTTTGTGACTAAGTTGCCTAGGACTAGTAGTGGGCATGACACAATCTAGGTCATTGTGGACCGGTTGACTAAGTCTGCTCATTTTCTACCTATGCGCGAGGATTATAAGATGGATAGGTTGGCTAGATTGTATCTAAATGAGATAGTAGCTAGACATGGTATGCCAATCTCAATCATATCAGATTGTGATAGTCGCTTCACATCAAGATTTTGGCAGTCAATGCAAGAGGCATTACGAACTAAGTTAGACATGAGTACGGCTTACCATCCTCAGACCGACAGTCAGAGTGAGCGTACTATTCAAACTTTGGAAGACATGCTTAGAGCGTGCGTCCTAGACTTTGGGGGAAGTTAGGATGTTCATCTTCCACTGGTTGAGTTTTTGTATAACAATAGTTATCATTATAGTATGAGGTGTGCACTGTTTGAGGCTTTATATGGTAGGAAGTGTCGTTCGCCGATTATATGGGCAAAGATTGGAGAAGGTTAGTTGATAGGACCTGAGTTAGTGTAAGAGACTATTGAGATGATCTCGCAGATTAAGGATAGACTTAAGGCTGCACGTGATCGTCAGAAAAGTTATGCTGATAAGAGAAGAAAGCCTTTGGAGTTTAGTGTAGGTGAGTATGTCTTGCTCAAAGTGTTGCCCTGGAAGGGTGTGGTACGCTTTGGGAAGAAGGGAAAGCTGGCCCCTAGGTTTGTTGGACCCTTTGAGATCACTGAGCGAATTGGTCCAGTAGCCTATAGACTTAGGTTGCTTGAGAGAGTAAATGTGTTCCTGACAAACTTTTCCCACGTTGTCAACCTTAAGAGTGTTTTGACTGATCCAACAATGCAAGTGCCCTTGGATGAGATTAAGGTAGATGCCAAGTTGAATTTTGTAGAGGAGTTTATGGAAATTTTAGAGAGAGAGTTCAAGAAGCTTAAGCGGAGTAGGATTGCCATCGTCAAGGTTCGGTGGAATTCAAAACGTGGTCCTGAATTCACGTGGGAACGTGAAGATCAGATGAAACTTAAGTATCCACATCTGTTTAAGACTGGTAGTAGTTGAATTTCGAGGGAAAAATTCTTTTTAAGGGGGGTAGAATGTAACCCTGCTCTTTTGTGTGATCTAATTTCTCAAATTTAGTCCTTTGACTATTTGACTTTTCATCATTTTGATTAGAACCAGTACCGTGTTGACGGTGGTGAATTAATGAGATTAAGATGTTTTATGTATTTATGGCGTATAATGATCCTTTTTAGAAGGTATTATTATGTTCTGGGTGGTTGACTCGTGAATTTTCGAGAAATGCCAAAAACGAGTCCCGACACGTCCGATAATGTCCAAAAATGAGTTTTAGGGAAAGAAACGTGGAAATATGTCAAGTAAATACTCTAAGTTATTGGAAAATTATTTTTAAGATGAATAAAAATGCTAAGTAACTTCGAGAAATATTTTACGAGCACGGTTCTTGAGTTTTAAGTGAACCCGACACGAAACGAGGCATCCCGAGACCCCATAGGATCCTTGTCGTGGGTTATAGACTAAGGGGAGACAACAAGGCATCTTTTTAGACTTGGTTGTCCATGGTTAGTACATAAATATTCCACCTAGCATTTTGAAAACACATATTTAACATTTTCACAAAAAAAATATCCTCCTCTTTCTCTCTTGTGGTTCGTCCGCCACCTTCACACACACATACAAGATTATTTTTGATTTTCGACCAAGAGCATGGTGGTTTAGATTATTTTCGGGTTGGTTCTAGTGTTCGGGTATTCATTTAAACAACGTTTGGGTTGTCCGGTTCACGTCAAAAATTTATTTTGAAGACCATTCTTGTAAGTCTTTCAAATTTAATTTTAACTTGTCCTTTTATATGGTAAATGATGCATAGATGTTATTTATACAAGTTGATCATCGTAAAAATCAAAATTTGAAAATGAAATGAATAAAAAGGAGTGTTTGCTTGCGTCGAACTGAAGAAAGGAACAAAGGTATTTTTGATATTGTGGTCATGATGGTTGAAAACACATATTGCTAAATACCTTATTTTGGTTAGTAGCTTTTTGGGTTTATTTTTAAGCATATTTGAGCTTATTTTAGGCTTATATAGCCTCGGCAAGAATAAAGAAAACACAAGGGAGGTGTTTTGATTATTTATTTTGTATGACGTGTGTTCGAGGACTATTATTATAGCTTATGGTGATAACCAAGTGCAATACGTAACTTGTTAGTTTATTTTCGAGCTTAACGGACTTATTTTGGAGCTTATGAGCTCACAGCCCAATAAGTGCTCCATAAGCCGTGGCTTATTTGAGACTTATTGTGGTCCAGATTACTTATCTACTTATTGATTTGAGCTTATGTATACTAATGGACTTTGGTTTGGGCTTAGAACGTATTTTGGACACATAAAAACCTTAATGGACCTTTGTTGGGCCTTAAAACCCAATAAGAGATAACTAGTCATTTTGAAAGTTTCGACGGACTTTTGAGGAGTGAAAAGTGTTTATGAGGTTATATTGAAAGTCGTTTGGATAATGTATTTTGGTAAACGTTGTGAAAACATGATTTTTGGAATTGGGCCGGAAAGTGTCGTAAGGTTGGAAAATGTTTGAAAATGTGGTTTTAAAACCTTGGAAAATGTTGTAAAAACATACGAGTCATGCCGAAATTTCATAAAAAGTCTATACTTAGAAATTTTACTCAAACATGATTTTAAATTTTAATAATAAAGTATTATTATTTTATAATTTTAATAAGCCGACTAAAAGACGAAAATATATTTCTTAAATATATTTCATGGAACTTTCTAAGATGTTTTATATACAATAAACGTTTCGTTTTCTATAAAGTATAATAATATTTAATGGTGATTAAGGGTACCGAATAGATTGTCGAGGGATATTAATAAATAAGTACTATAATAGTTTTTCTTATTTTGCTCGCCTTGAGTATAATAAAAGTACATATTATACTATAGTGTATATGTGGCTGAGATACGAATTGGGATGTTATTTTTGGAAGTTAAGTTGTCAACCATCACACCACTAATAATGTTAAGAAATAAAAGTACAACTAGCGTCTGACATCTATGCATCAAACTTGGGAGATTGATTTGGAAATGATTGATTAAATGGGACATTAACTGGACTAGGTCGTGTGTGGACGTCGTAGCATTTGCTTGTGTGATTTGAGTTTTGGTTGCTAGAGACTTTGCTTGAGGTGAGTTCTTGTAGCCCCACTTTTTAAATGTTTTTCGTTAAGGGAAAATGATACTCAAATAGTTTTTGAATGTGTTTTCTATCTGTGCAAAATGTGGTTTTGTTTTTGGGACAATGTTATGTGCTTATGACTGCTATGTGAATATTATGTGGTATGTGATTGAATTGGAGCGGCGGGGTACGCTACCCTAGTTATGGTATGATTGTTTGGGACGACGGGGTACGCCTACCCTAGTATCTGTGTGATATTTGGAACCGCTAGGTACGCCTACTCTAGTATGTGTGTAGGTCTTGCCCTAAGTAAATGCTCCAGCTGGTAGGCCTTTAGGTGCATAGTGACCTCGGAGTTACGACTCTAAGAGCGTTGGTATACGCTGGTGTAAAGACTAACGGGGGATGCTAGGTCTTGGTATGTGATTAGCGGGGTTGCTAAGGATGGTTTGTGATTTGTTTTACATTTATTTACTGTCATATAGTACTATTTTCTACTGTTTAAAATATTAGCACAGTGACTGGGTTGAGTTCAAACCTATGAGCTCACCAATATTTTTGTTGACATTTTCGAGTATTATTTTCAGGTGAAGTGAAAGAAGAGTAAGATGATGCTAAGTGTTAGCAAGCTTTAAGAGTATCCCATGTGGATTTTATTTGTGAAGTTTTGATTTGTTTTCTTGATGGATTTTAGTATTTGGAGGATTTAGTTTTAAGACTTGATTTGCACCCCTATGTGGGCAGTTAGATTTGTAAACATCTATATGATGTATTCTTGATTTAGGACATCTCTCGAGGTTGTTTCGAGGCGAATGGTCATCATGACATTTGAGATTTATGCATTTTAGTTTCTCTATTTTGTATCTTGTGTTATGATTGATCATTATGTTGCATTCTTGTGTTTCCGCCATTGTTAGGGTGTGACAGATTGGTAATCAGAGCCAATGTTATAGAGAACTAGGTGGTTTGGCCTAGACTATAACCTAGGAACCTTCATATAGCTGTATTATAGGATCTATGTGCATGGTGTTCCGCTTATACGTGCTTATATGAGTAGATGGTGCACAACATTAGTTAAGTCATTCATTGAAATGGGTGAGCCTAATATTGGGTATGACTGGGAAAGGATACGGATATAAATACGGTGGCAAACGTAGTTATAAACGTATCCCGAATCAAGCGTATTTAGTATTATCATTCACACAAATTGGTGTTGACACCTTAGAACCGTATGTGCATATATATATATATATATATATATATATATATATAAGGATATATACTTATAAGGTATGTTAGGACCATCTATGAGTTAATCTTTTCCTCCTACCTAACATTGCCCATGTTCTCCCTCGTGTAGATAGTGCCACCAAGGATGACAACCAAAAGTGCTGGTCGGCCTGCTGCTGAATCACGAGGAGGGGGAACGGGTGGATGAGCTGGTAGAGAAGGTGGAAGAGTGAGAGAGCCTAGGAGGAGAAATGTTGATCCAACTGATGAACCTGATGGTCAAGGGAATGACCAAGAAGCAGGAGCTAACAGGGGTGTTGGGGCAAATGGAGGAGTGGTGTTAGCCTTAAAATATGCCGGCCAATACGGTATTACATTAGTTTATATTAGCCGGACACGCAGGGACTAGAAATGTCAAGTGTAGTAAGTAGATCGTGTCCAGGGCTATATATATATCCCCTCCATACTTCCATGGAGGGGTGAGGATTCATTTTACTTGTAATAAGGTGTGTGTGTTTCTCTCTCTAGAATACACACATCTTTCCTTTCTCTCACTAAATAATATGGCTAAACATTTGTTCAATCCTCCCCGACCTCCGGATCATGTCTCTTGTTATGTGAATCTTTATGGGTAACATCTACACTACTCACGATTGGGTTCTCTGCCCGTTAGTGCGTTTGTTAGGTTAATCGAGTTTTATAAATTTAAAACTTGAATTAAATATATTTTTAAATAAAATACGCATCAAGTTTTTGACGCCGCTGCCGGGGAGTTAAAAATTAGTAATAATTTGAAGTTTTGTATATATTATATTCTTTTGTAAATATATTCTGCGAGTTTTTCTTGTAAATTTTCAGATATGGGTGATGATGTAGATATCAGCGCGCTCACCATAGAGCAGTACATGGCTTTAATTCAAGATAACAATAGACCGGGCATAGTGAAACCCGAGATTGGCAATGACGTCGAATTCGAGATCAATAACAATTTTATGAGGGAATTAAGACGCAAACTTTTTGCAGGTACTGATGATGAATGTAACACCCCCAAAATGGGTCGCAGTGGAAAGATGTGTCGTTTGAACGACCTCTAAATGTGTTGTTTGAAAAGAAATCTTGTAAAGTTTGGACTCCAATGCACATCAGTTAAGTCAAGTAGCTTGTTCACCTGAGAAAATACATGCTTAAAATGTCAACATAAAGTTGGTGAGTTCATAGGTTTATGTAAGTATAAGTGTGAATCACAAAACTATATATATAAATTTATTGTATTACAAGTTCCGCCCATACAAGACTTGCAACACATAAACTTAGATATATAGGTTTTCATAAAATGCGTATAAACACAAACCACACAAAATGCGTTTGTTCAAATGTTGAAATCCGAGATTTGTA
>BQNB010127596.1:0-15308 GCA_026074375.1 Tanacetum coccineum
GTGATTTGTAATAAGGACCGAACGAGTGAAAGTCTATTAGGATCGAACGAGTAAATCATAGTGAGGACCGAACGAGTGAATCCAGTATGGACCGAACGAGTGAAAGACTAAGAGGACCGAACGAGTGAATGACTATGAGGACCGAACGAGTGAATCTAGTATGAGTCGAACGAGTGAATGTTTATTGAGGACCGAACGAGTGGATCAAGTATGGATCGAACGAGTGAATCATCGTAAGGACCGAACGAGTGAGTCCTAGTAAGGAAATAAGTTGTAGTTAGGAAGTTAATTATCAAGAAAAATCATAAAAAGAGAAAAATCTTTGAAAATGGGAATTCGGGTGTTTTATAACTTGTGATCTCTTATCTTTCTCTCAACAAAAATCTTTGCTACTTTTCAAAGGTTTAGTTTGGGGAATTTTCGAGGTATTTGGTTATAAGGCATGTGATATTGCGTGAGGACACACAATCGTTTAGTTTGGGGAATTTTGATAAGTGTAAAATACACATATCCGTTTGTACTTAAAATAACCCAATTAAACCCAAAACAGACCAAAAATGGCAAAAATATGCTTGTATTTGTGTTTTGTGTATGCAGGTACGGATAAGTCAAAAATCACAAGAAAACAGTCAAAAGCGAGCAAGCACGGACACGAGAATCAGAAGAGTACAAAGCCGAAGCCAAAAATATCAAGCCCAATCCTTAGCCCTTTCCTTTTATGATACCACAAGGACCAATCTTGCAATTTCCAAAAGTTATTTATAACTTGAAAGAGAGAAAAGAAAGAGAAGGACCAAAATTGCAAACTCACCAAAGTTCAACAGTTTTAACTGTCCAAAAATAGGCGGGAAGCACATTTACTATTCATCGTCTTCCCCATTTTCACCCCATGGTAAAACAAGGGGGCAAATCAAAATTAAAGGGTGCTTAAGTCAATTCAAGAGGTCTACATCACAAATGAAGGGACAAATCAGTCTTTATCAAAGGATTCATTAACCTTCTCTCAAGAAGAGCCACGTCAACAATGAAAGAAGCACAAATTTATGTGGGTTTTTGTGCTAAAACACTCACAAAACTAGCACAAACGTCACATCAAGGGAATGACACGCTGGCAATCCTCAGGTGTCCACAATTTGATCCAACGGCTACAATTGATGATCAAATGATTGAAGAAATGAATGGTTGAGATTGAAGGATTGGAGAGCGAGGCAAGAGGACCTAGAAGCTTCAGCTTGGCACTATAAATAGGCCTCATTCTCACACACACAAGGAGTCTTCTTTTTAATCTAGTTTTTAGTAATTTTTAGTGTAGCTTAAATTCGTGTTTTCCTTTAAATGTAATTTTCCTATTTCAAGTAATGTAATCAGTTTATTTTAATTAATGAAATTCAGTCTTTAGTGTTTTAAATCTCATTTTCTAAGTTTTCATTTAAAGTCATAAGCTCTCTTAATAAGCCAAATTGTCTCAATAAGCTAATAAGCTCATATTAAGCTCTTTCAGTCTATAAGCTGAAATAGAGCTATTTAAATTCAGTATTAATCTTACTTAAACCTTTAATCAGTTTAATCTTACATGGATCTTATTGGATTTGAGCTTTTGGAAGGGGATCTTAACTTGGAAGAGATCCCAAGGACTTATACCTTAGCTTATTAATAAGCTAAGGAGCTTGTAGCTGCCTTAATTGGTTCCTTTTGTTTAGCTAAAGGATTAAGTAAGTTTCTCTTTTCATTCTTCTCTAATTTCAGTTTAATTGCTTAGTTATTGCTTATATGTTTAATATTGCTTATTTGCTTATTCTCTTTGCTTATTAGTGTTTAAATATCTCTTATATTGCTTATTAGTTGTTTGTCCTTATCTGTTTTTGCTTAAATAGTTATAGATCATTAGTTATTAATTTCTGTCATAAATACTCATAAAATCCAAAAACATTAGTTTAATTAGTTAAGATCTTAGAATTTTGCTTATTCAATTGTTTAATCATAATTGTTAAGTTTGTTTTAAGCTAATTTTTATCTGGTATTTAGTACTTGTTCATTAGATTTCTCTTAAAAAGCTTTTCTCAAATCTGTCATAGTCAAAAAGGAGTGTTTGGTTTAAGAGCACTCTTGATTTTACACTAGCAGTACTAACCTCAGTTAGTACTGCTGAGCCTTTACACTACCAGTACTAACCATAAGTTAGTACTGTTAGCTTCTATTTTCAAGTAGGATTAAGTTTAGCTTTAGCTTATTTTAAAATTAGTTTTAGCATTTATTATCTGGCTTATTTCATAGCTTATTTTGTCTAAAAGTCGAATTGCTCAGCATACTTCACAAGTAAGTAACTGCTGATCATTTTACACTAGCGTACTAACTCTCGTAGTACTTTGTGGTTCTTAGCTTAATTTAAAAAACAAGAATTTTAGGATTTAGCTTATCAAATTTAGTAGGATTTGAGTTTTAATATAGCTTCAATAGATTTTAACGTCTTAGTTTTCAATATCTATCTTATTTTTCCTAGTTTAAATTTAGCTGTCAAAATTCATTAAAAAACCTTAAAACTCCAAAAACATACTTAGAAACCTTAGATGATGAAGTTGTTAATTAAGCTTTATGGTCTAGAATTCTAAGCTTAATTAGATAATTCGAAGTAAGTTTAATAAAGTCCTTAAAAATTTAGTGAGTCTAGTTATAGCTTTTTAATCCTTTAAGAGCGCATTAGTAATTCGTGTTACTTTGCTTTTCCTAAGTTTTTGCTTATTCATAAATCAATTTTAGTAGCATAAAACTAGTTTAAAAGCTTTAATTTATTTTCATATTTAGAATAAGCACATCATAAGCTTTCTATAATCACTTTTCCTTTTAGATTTAATCTTTATTTTGAAGCATTTATCGCTGTCTTAGTAAAACATTATCCCAAACCCCTAGTTTCCTGTAACAGCATATTGATAAGCTCTTTTTTAGAGCTTATCTTTAATTTCAGACCATAGTGCTATTTGTTAATTTTTTTTACCTCTATCTTCCTTAACAAACTTTTGCCTTCTTTGAATATTCAATTTACAGCTCTTTAAAATTTCGAGAATGCTTATTGGAACTTTTAATTGTTATCGGGGTAGATTCTCAAGGGTATAATTGTAACATTTTGATTAGGTATTAACTAAGTAGGTCCCTGTCCGATAGCTTGTCCAAGTTCCTCTTTATTTCCTAGGTCTTTATACCGACATTATCCTTATTTAAGTAGTAAATAAAGCTTAATAGTTTTAATTAAGAATTAGTTTAAGTTTTAATTAGTTTTTAGATTAAACTTTTAGAAAAAGATTAAAATTAGGGCTTTTATTTTTAATAATATTTCTTCACTTATTCTTATTTAGAAAAATTTTAGTTTAACATTTTTAGTAAAATCCTAGTCAATTTGTCTTTATAGTTGCATTTCCGTATTTTGTTTAATTGTTCAATTTTACTTGTATGTTCATATCTTTCCAAACCAAATTTTCTTTGACTCATCAAATCAGGAAACCGAAACTTAAAAACGGGTTTCATTTCACTATTCATTGGTGGAAAACGACCCTGGTGAATCATACTTACGCCGGTTTTAATATACGAATTTTATATTTATATTAAATATATTTTTTGAGAGTGAATTTAAATAAAGGTAAACTTGGTTAATTTTCCTTAAATACACTCTTTAAAAGTATTATTTTTATTTAAAACATATGATATATTCTATAGTATAATAAACTTGCAATCAGTTTTTGGCGCCGTTGCCGGGGAATAGTGTTTACGATTCCTACGTTTTGTGTTTGTTGATTTGGTTTGAAGATCCTTTCGATTTAGAAAGTTTCAATTTTGTTTTATAATTCAAAAATCCAAAAAAAAATCATAAAATATAAAAAGTAAAAAAATATTTTCCTTTTCTTTTTAGTATAAGTAAAATAAAAAATAGAAAAAATCAAAAATATAAAAAAATCTTCCTTTTTAATTAAAGAAATAAAAATCACCAATTGGTAAAAATTACCAAAATATAACATTCTCAACGGAGGTGTTATCATTTCAATTTCCGGTGAACTTGTTGGTTCCCAAATCGTAATCAAAGATTTAACACTTGCCTTTTGTGTCTCTACCAAGTACGGCTCACCTTGAAAAGCAATTTTCAAGAGCTACCGTGAAGTAGTTGATTATTTGGTTTAAGTCTCTTTCGTGTAACCGTTAAAATTCATTGTAAAAAAAATATAAAAAAAAATTTAGTGTAAAGTTTTGCTTTTTAATTTTTAGTTTTTCTTTTTATGCGCACTCGTTCGCAATCTCGTAGACGTCGTCAACAACAAACTCTTCCGGTTGTTGAAAATTTTGATTTAGAAGAACCAATTGTTGAACAAAACGTTGTTCCAATGGCCGACAATCGAACGATGGCCCAAGTTTACTAAGCACCCATCGAGGGTTAGAAGATAGCTATAGTAAGTTTCCACCGATCAATGCCTAACAATTTCGAGCTCAATCAACCTTTAATCAATCTTGTGCAAAGTAAAAAGTTTAACCGTGTAGACAAGATTCCCCACAATACCTTTGAATTTTAACAAGGTCACTTCAACGTTTAGACATCCCGAAGTTCCGAACACTTCGGTAAAGCTTTTGCTTTTTCCTTTTTCTCTAGATGGTGAAGCCCGAGATTGGTTAGACAAGGAACCTCCAAGATCAATTCTCACATGGGACGACCTTGTTTCAAAATTCATAAACCAATACTTCCCACCTTCAAAAACCACTTACTATCGGAATGAGATCATTACTTTTTATATCAAAAAACCAAACGAAGCCATTAACGAGAGCATGGGAACATTTTAAAAGACTCCTTCGTCAATGTCCTCACCATGGTTTTTCGAACTACAAAACCACTCTTTACTTTTTATAATTCTTTAACTCAACGATCAAGAGTGTGCCCTTAGATACAGCAGACAGGTGTCAAAATCTTAGACAATAATGCCGTCAAGAAGGTTTAGCGATTATTGAAAGCAAATCAAAAGTTCGTTATTCCAAAGTCGTGCTAATGATATCAAGATGATTACTGATGCTCATCTTTCTAATTCTCATCATCCATCATTCTTTTACCACCCAGATTTTTTTAAATGCAACAAATAGTCGCTATCTCCATCATAGGACAAGATGACAATCAGAAGATAACCAAATGATTTAATAAAAATGAAGAGCTTTAGTTGTTTACTACTCAACAAGCACCTCCGTTCAACAGCAGTTGAGGAAGTAATGTGTCCAACTTGTGGATCGATCAACCATTTTAATCCATTGGTTCTCTAACTCGAGGTGGAAAGAACGATTTTCCCCCCCGTTTTATCAAGACAATCTCCAACAATTTCAACAAACCGCAGCCGTATGGTAATTTTTTTTTTCCAAAGAAACCAACCTTCCACTTTGGCAATTCAAAAGAGACCACCGTGTTTCAAATCAACCAAATGTCCATAACCAACCAAAACCGTTAATCAAGGAACCAATTATAACATCAACCAAAAAACCCCCCGTAGGAAGGAAACTTTTAAATCAAACCGTCAAAACAACCAAAATCAAGTTTTAGTCAAGCTCCACCATTACCAACACCAACCAACCCAAACACCAATCAATTCAAAGTTTTAGACCTTACCCAACCTCCAACAAATAGTGTGTCTAAAAACGGAATTTGAAAAATATTCTAAAGCTTTTGATGCGAACAATGAAAAATTTGCAAAAGAAGTGGATAATTTTTCAAAATGTATTTTCAAAGAGTTTACAATGAGTCTTAAAAAGAAGCAAGATGATTTTCCAGAAAATGAAGCTCGGTTTCATGCAAAGTATCATAGCAAAACCAACCTTCAAGTTCAAGTTTCATTAACCTAGCAATACCATCCAAACCCAAGGAGCGCGAAGCAAGGCAATTACAACTCTTAGTGGTGTTTCATACGATTTACCTCCGATTCCACAGCCGTGGTGGAAAGGAAAGTGAGTGACAAAATGGTAACGGAAGCTACCGAGCACCAAAGAACATCCAACCTCCTCATTAATCCAAGAACAAACCAAAAAGACAAGAATCAATCAAGAGCCTTCTTTCCATTGCCACAAAACCAAACCTAATATTATTACCTTAACCCATACGGACTCAACAAAGAAAAGATATGTGAAAAGGATGATATCCTAGCTACATATTTATGGAAATCTTCCGTATCTCAATATTGATCTAAGTTTTGCGATGCTCTTCATTCATATTCCAAACGTTTGCTCCGCTGTTCAAAAAAAAGATGCTAAATAACAAAGACAAGTTAATGAGTTAACCAAAACGCCGTTGAATGAAAATTGTAGTGCGGTAGTCCTAAAAACATCAAGAAAGCTAGTGACCCACGGTCGATTTCTCAATTCCTTGTGATTTTTTCAGAGTTACTATAGTTACTTAGCCCTTGCCGATTTAGGAGCAAGTATCAATCTTATGCCCTTTATCCATTAGGAAAAAGCTCACTCTCAAGCCTAAACCAAAACAAAAATGGTTTTTAAAAGGAATTAGCCGAACCGTACAATTACCAAACCAACCGGTGTAGCAGAAAATGTATTTGTCAAAGTAGGAAGTATATACTTCCCGCCGACTTATGTTGTTTCAAGAAAATTATAGCCTATCCTCGAGTACCGTTGATACTTCGGTGCGACCCTTTCTTAGGACGTCTCATATGCTTTAATCGATGTTTTACGAAAGAGAGATTACTCCTTAGGAATGATGATCAATCGTTAACCCTTAAAATGTGGTGATGCACCTTCCATCTCCTAAACAATTCTTGAATCGTTGAAAAAAGTTGTACTAATCATTCACATGTGAAGAGTACACACAAGAATCACTTGGATTTTTCTGACATCCGTTGCATAATAACAATCCTTCTCCGCACTTTGTTCGATCCGATTGTTTCTACTTCATCCTCCAACACTTACTCCTTTTGAAGAAAGTGATTTGTTTCTACTCTCTGAAATGCCGATGCTTTTATAGCAATCGATATGAACCAATATCACCATTTTCAATGCTATACTAAGGGGGGGTGATCCCGAGGGTTGACATTCTCCATTCTCGGAGGCACTTCTCAACAATTGATCCATTACCGTCACCAGACCAAGGGAGATATACTCACCCGTAAAACATAAAAGATCTTAAAGTAGTCGAACCAAAGAAGTCTTCAGTCGAATATGCTACTTCATATGAACCAAAAGAAGAAATTCCCCGAAGTCGAACATAAAGAGTTACCTCCAGCATCTCGATTATGGGGCGATCTTAGAGTAAAATAACAAGCTTCCCATTCAAAATTTCAAAATAAATGAGCCATATGAAAAGACCTCACACATTAAACGATCTGAAAAATCAAACCAAGCAAAAGCTTGAAACTTGCTGATATCCGAGGCATAGATCCAGAGTTTTTGCACACATAAAATTCTATTAGAAGATGATATACCAACCTACATCCAACATCAAAGGAGGTTAACACCTAAAATCCACGACGTCCATCAAGAAAGAAGTAAGAAAAACTTCTTGACCGCAAAGGATTTCGATTTTTATCCGATTTCGGATATCCATAGTGGTAAGTCCAGTCTATTTTGTGTTCCTAAAAAGGGTGGTATGACAGTTGTCACAAACGTAGAAAATGAGTCTGGTTCCTACAAGATCGTCAACGGGATGGAGAGTATGCATCGATTATCGAAAGTTAAACATAAGCAACTTGAAAAAGACCATATACCGTGCCGTATTCATGGACCAGATGTTAGAAGCGATTTAAGCCGTCAAACAAGAATTTTAATTGTTTCAAATATGGTTTTTTTTTCAGGTATTTATCAAATCCCAATTGAACCTACAGATCCAAGATAAAAACCTACTTCCACGTGCCCATGAAACGGAAATTTCCGCCGAAACCGTCGTATGGCCATTCGTTTTGTGCAAATTGCTCTCAGGAAACTTTCCAACGCTGAAAGATGTCCCTTTTTCCACGATATGATAGAGAAAACAATGGAAAGTTTTTATGACGATTTTTCAGTTTTTGAGCTTCTTTTTCCTCGTGCCATTGCCAATTTAGATAAAACTGCTTAAAAAGGGTGTAGAAGACACCAAATTAGCACTAAATTTGGAAAAGAGCCATTTCATGGTTAAAGAAGTTATGTTTTAGGAATAATAACTCTAGAAAAAAGGAATTGGAAGTCGATAAGGCCAAAGTTGATTAATTTCTAGAGCGTCCTCACCCAACAACCGTTTTAGGAATCGAAGTTTTCTACGGGCATTGCGTGATTTTAATCAAAGATTTAATCAAAGGACTTATCCAAATCCTCTCGACCCATGACCCATCTCTTAGAGAAAAACACTCCTTTCATTTTTTCGGAAGATTGCATTCTAGCCTTTCAAACATTGAAAAAGAAGTTGACCGAAGCTCCAATTCTCATTGCTCCAAATTGGGACAAACCTTTTGAAATCATGTGCGATGCAAGTGATTATGCAATAGGTGCGGTTCTAGGGCAAAGGATTGAGAAGCATTTCCGACCAATTCATTACGCTAGCAAAACGATGACTGAAGCAGAAACAAATTACACGACAACCGAGAAAGAAATGCTTGCAGTAGTTTATGCTTTCGAGAAGTTTCGATCATATCTAATCATGAACAAGAGTGTTGTTTACACGGACCACTCCGCTTTGAAAAAACCATTTTCAAACCAGAAAGACGCCAAAGCAAGTAATGCTTTCGATGGGATCTTACTTCTTCAAGATTTGATTTAACAGTTATCGATACTAAAGGAGCTGAAAACTAGCAGCTGATCACCTCTCTCGACTCAGAACAACCCCTTAACGAAAATACTTTTGATCCAAAAGAATTACCGAAACTGTTCCCTTTAAGACTTTTAAGTGTGTTTAACTCCAAAGACCAAATGTACCCCGAGGTTAGCCGACTTTGCAAACTACCACTCTGGGAAATATTCATTAAAAAAGAAAAAATGTTCGACTCAAGAGAAAACCAATTTCTTTAAAGAATGTAAAACATTATTTATGGGATGACCCTATATTTTTCTTTTCCAAGACATTAGCGAACAAATAATCCGAAGGTGGTGTAGATGGCAAAGAAGCATTCGAAATTCTTGAAGCTTGTCCATTGTAGTACCTACCTGGGGACACTACCGGACCAACTTAACGTTCCAAGAAAGGTTATTGATGGCCGGTTTCTATTGGCCTAGACCATTTAATAAGGATGCCTAAACGAATTTGTCAATCCTAGGGAAGCTTGTCAAAGACAAGCAAAATCCTCTCAACGTGATGAGACATGCGGCCTCAACATGCAATCACAAGTTTGTGGAGATTTTCGATTATGAGGTACGATTTTATGGGACTTTTCCCGTCAACATGGGTAAACCACAAATAATTACTAGTAGCATCGACTATTTTCCACAGTGGGTTTAATCAAAATCAAAACTTCCTACCAACGATTTAGGGTAGTTGTTAAGTTCTTAAAATCCCTTTTTCTCCCGAATCTTGCTCAGAGCAATCATAAGGTGATCCAGTGGTACCCAATTTGGTAATGACAAATTTGATAAAGTTATGTCCTAAATATGGTTGTCACCCATCATCTTTCATAACTGACCTCCTTATCACCCTCAAACGAGTGGTCAAATTGAAGTCACGAATCGAGGTCCAAAAGAAATTTTGTGAGAGGACGATAGGAGAAAAACCGTACCTCATGGTTCCGACAAAAACTAGATGAAGATTATGGGCTTTTTAGAACCCATACAAACTCCTATTGGATGTACTCCATACAAGTTAGTCTATGGAAAAGCGTGTCACTTACCAGTTGAGCTAGAACGCAAAGCATATTGGGCTCTCAAGCATGCCAACTTCGGTTTAAAGACCGCGGGTGATCATCGAAAGCTTCAGCTCATGAAACAAAGCAAGCTTCGTGATCAAGCTTAAACGAGAATTCTGTTAAACTACAATGATAAGACAAAGAATCCTACATCGATTCCAAAGATAAAGAATCGAATCATAATGATTGTGATCAAGTCTAGCCTTTTCAACTCCCGATTAAAGATTTTCTCTGGAAAAGCTCAAATCCCGTTGGTACCCGGTACCTTTCAACAATCAACCGAAGTTTATCCTTATGGCACTGCCCAAGTGTCTCATTACCGATTGTTCTAATTTCAAAGTCAATTGCCACGCCGTCATAAGCACTACTATGGAGGGGATACACCAACATAATTAGGATATCCGGCCTCCCATACTTTTCCCTAATGACAACTAAATACTAGGGATCGAGTCGAGCTGTGCGAATCGGAGAATAAAAACAAGCCGCTTCATAAGGAGTTCACCCCATGCTTATCATCTCTATTTTCTTTCTATTTTCTATTATCTAATGTGTTGTGTTGAGAAAGGCTTGTTCTCTTTCCGATTACTCGATGTTTGTTGCTTGTTTGTTATGATTATTGCAGGATTCTCCCAACAAATTCTTTGAAGCCTCTCGTGTCCGGTGTTGTTTCCCGTTCTACTCGAGCATACATCCTTTGTGTTAGAATTAGTTTGGGGAGATCCAATTACCTTTCAATCATTAACGATCTTAACGTTTTAGTCTTAGCAAACATCATAAACGGCTTAGAATTTCGTAGATACCAGACTTTAAATAAAACATTGAGAAAAGGTTTTGTTTTTTAAGTTTTGATGAAGGGAATCTGTCGATTAGAAATGCTTGTTTATTGTATTGTTCTCGACGTAACCCGTTTTCCCCCTCCCCCACAAAAATAGCAAAAATTTTGAATTTTTTAGTTCTTGTTATTTTAGTTTAAAACCTAAAAAAAATGTTAAGACAACAATGTAGGTTTTCTTCCGCTGTTATAAAATTAAAGAGTAAATTTTTGACAACCGAATTGTACGTGTTGAGTTCTAGCTTTCCTTCCTTGACAATTAATAGATAGAAAGTTTATGCTAGTCTCCAATTAGACTTAAACATCTAGAACTTGAATCGTTAGTAAATGATAAGGCTTGAGCTAATCTCAAGTAATTTTAATATTCGAGTTGGATTTATTAGGCTAAGCAATTAGCAAATTTCTTTTGTGAAGACAAGAAATGATAGTGATTATTTATAAGTCCATGGATGCAAAAACGTATAATAGTTGGTTTTCTTTCAAACTCATATAAATTAATTGTGGCTTTTTTCTCTCCCATTAGCTTGTTTCAACTTTATATGACATGTTTAATAAATAAGTTTTATGGTTTATTTGGTTAATAATTAGTTAATAGAAGTTTGCTTAAGCTCCATAGTGATTATGGATTAGACACATCAGAATACTTAATTTGGCTTAAAAATACAAAAATAATAATAAATAAGTATCGTACACATCTGCCAGATTACATTCAATCGTGTCTGATGGCGTGTCCGATGTTTGGAGTTGTTCCATATGAGGTAGGGTCCGTTGTCATAATAATAGAATACCTCTTGTCGACCTCGCTATCGATGTGGCTTTCGAGATAAAAGGCAAACCGGTTTTACTTATATAATTCCGAAGTTCGAAAATTTTTGCTTACATCATGTCGAGGCTGTGGCCTACTTTAAGTAGCCTACTAAGGACTAAGGATTTAAAAATGTTGACTTAATTATTGGTCTGTTTGTGCCATAAAAGTAGCCAAAGGGTATATGGGTACTAAATGAGATTGAGTCCATTCATATCTTAAAGAGCCATATTGTATATATGACATGAAAGGGTAGCCATTGCTTAAGTATCCTAATAAAATCCAAATTTTGGTCCCGCTCTCGATGTGGACCTTTATCTTGATTGCCTTTGTATCTTTTGAAAAGGTCTATGAGCTAAATTATTGTGCGTTCTTACAGTACACTTTTATTTTTGGAATTAATAAGTATCGAAACACAAAGTCTTAAAAGAGCCTTCGGTATATTGACTTAATAAAATCCCTGATATGCAAATGTAGGATTTGCCGGGAGGATAAAGAATGTTACACAATTAGGTATTTATGAGTAGTATGTTGTACATTGACTGTATTAAAACAATGATCTTGTTTTTAAGCTTAGCATGGGAAAAGTGAAAAATCGGGGATGATGAAGTTATCTTTTAGACGCTTAATTGTGCTTTTTATTCTATGATCCTCAAAGTTACCAAAAAGGTAATGAAAACAATACATTATGTCAACACAAATAAATTATAGTTAGGTATTTAATTATCAAGAAAAATCATAAAAAGAGAAAAATTCTTAGAAAATGGGAAATCGGGTGTTTTATAACTTGTGATCTTTTAATTTTCTCAATCAAAAATCTTTGCTACTTTTCAAAGGTTTAGATTGGGGAATTTTGTAGTGTATTGGTTATAATCATGTGATAATGCAGAGGACACACAATCGTTTAGTTTGGGGAATTTTGATAAGTGTAAAATACACATATCCATTTATACTTAAAATAACCCAATTAAACCCAAAACAGTCCAAAATAGCAAAAATATGCTTGTATTTGTGTTTTATGTGTGCAGGTATGGATAAGTCAAAAATCACAAGAAAACAGTCAAAAACGAGCAAGCACGAGAAGCCAAAGATTCAAAGTCAAAGCCAGAAAAGTCAAGCCTCAGTCAAATCCCAGTCAAACATTGGTCAATAAATGTCAACAAAGCCCATTTCCTCTTATTATAAAACACAAGGGCCAAAATTGATAATTCCCAAACTGTTCTATAACTAGGAAATAAGAGAGAACCAAAAGACAAATGACCATTTTGTGATACAAAGCCAACGATTTTCATAACGAGTTTTAACATAACCCAATTCAGTTATAAAATAGGCGGGTAATCCCATTCACTGTCAACTTCTTCCCCATTTCAACCCCTCCACTTACATCAAGGGGAAAAAAAAAATGAAGAAAAATGGACAATTCGTGAGTTTAAATACACCTTTGCAGAAAGAAATGTCACACCCCATCTCTGAAATGTCCAATTCCAAGAGTAAGAATGCCACTTTATTTTTGAGAAAACAACAAAGTAAGGAAAAGGAAAAAATTGCTCTTGTATCCCTCACAAAAGAAGCACAAACTCACCATCAATAGAAGACAACCTGTCAATCCTCAGGTTCCACTAATTGATAGACGGCCACCTGATGAAGCTCAAATGAATTGGAAAAGGAATGGCATAGATTGAAGGTTAGAGAGCAATGCAAGAGAACCTAGAACTCATCTTGCACTATACATAGGCCTCATTCTCACACACACAATAAGTCTTCTTTTAATCTAGTTTTTAGTATTTTTTTAGTGTAGCAAATAATCCGTAAATTTCCTTAATGAAATTTTACCTCAATTTCAAGTAATGTAATCAGTTTATTTTAATTAATGAAATTCAGTCTTTAGTGTTTTAAATCTCATTTTCTAAGTTTTCATTTAAAGTCATAAGCTCTCTTAATAGCCAAAAATGTCTCAAATAAACTAAAAAGCTGCATATTAAGCTCATTCATTCTATAAGCAGAAAAAGACTATTATAAATTAATATTAATCTTATCTAAACCTTTAATCAGTTTAATCTTACATGGATCTTATTGGATTTGAGCTTTTGGAAGGGGATCTTAACTTGGAAGAGATCCCAAGGACTTATACTCTAGCTTATTAATAAGCTAGAGAGCTTGTAGCTGCCTTAATTGGTTCCTTTTGTTTAGCTAAAGGATTAAGTAAGTTTCTCTTTTCATTCTTCTCTAATTTCAGTTTAATTGCTTATATGCTTAATATTGCTTATTTGCTTATTCTCTTTGCTTATTAGTGTTTAAATATCTCTTATATTGCTTATTAGTCGTTTGTCCTTATCTGTTTTTGCTTAAATAGTTATAGATCATTAGTTATTAATTTCTGTCATAAATACTCATAAAATCCAAAAACATTAGTTTAATTAGTTAAGATCTTAGAATTTTGCCTATTCAGTTGTTTAATCATGATTATTAAGTTTGTTTTAAGCTAGTTTTTATCTGGTATTTAGCACTTGTTCATTAAATTTCTCTTAAAAAGCTTTCATAAAAAGAATTAACAAAAAAGATTAAATAAAATTTCTCTCTAAAAAATTGGTTGGGGGGGGGGGGGGGGGGGGGGGGGGGGGGGGAAAATCTGTCATAGTCTAAAAGGGGTGTTTGTTTAAGTGCACTCTTGATTTTGCACTAGCAGTACTAACCTCAGTTAGTACTGCTGACCCTTCACACTACCAGTACTAACCATAAGTTAGTACTGTTAGCTTTAATTTCAGTAGGATTAAGTTTAGTTTTAGCTTATTAAGAATTAAGTTTTAGCTTTCATAATTTAGCTTATTTCATTGCTTATTTAGTTTTCAAAAGTCAAAATTGCACCAGCAGTACTTTCAAGTGAAAGTACTGCTGAACTTTTTACACTAGCAGTACTAACCTCAGTTAGTACTGCTGTGTTCTTAGCTTAATTTAGATAAGTAATTTTAAGATTTAGCTTATTAAATTCAGTAGGATTTAAGTTTTAATATAGCTTAATACATTTTAAGTCTTAATTTCCAATTTCTAGCTTATTTTCTTAGTTTAATTTAGCTGTCAAAAGTCATTAAAACCTGAAAACTCCAAAAACAGTACTTAGAATCTTTAGAATTTAAATTTGTTAAATTAGCTTATAAGTCTAGATTTTATAGCTTATTTAGATGGATAATAAGTAGTTTAATAAGTTCTTAAAGTTTCAAAGTCTAATTTCTCTTAAAAAGGTTTTTAGCTTATTTTGATTTTGTGTTACTTTGCTTATTTCCTGAGTTTGCTTAGTTCTTGATCAATTTCAGTAGCATAAAAGTAGTCTAAGCTTTAATTTCTTTTCATTTATAGATTAAGCACATCATAAGCTTTCTAGATCATTTTTCCTTTTTAGATTTAAGCTTTATTTGAGCATTTTATCGCTGTCTTAGTAAAACATAGCCCAAACCCCTACTTTCTGTAACAGCTTATTAAAAAGCTCTTTTTAGGGCTTATCTTTGAATTTCAGACCATAGTGCTTTTGTTAATTTTGTTCCCACTAGCTTCCTTTACAACTTTGCTTCTTTGAGTTTTTCATTTTAAGCACTTTTCAAATTTCACCTTAATTCGGGCCTTAGCTTGTTATCGGGGTAGATTCTCAGGGTAGATAGTGTAACTTTCGAATTTAGAATTTTACTAAGTTGGTCCTCTGTTGGTTTGATTAGTTCTCCCGTTAGTCCTTTTCCTTTTTGCACAATTAGTCCTTAAGTTTTATCTTAATAGGTTTAATTAATTTTGATTAATAGTTAGGGTTAGATTTTAATTAGTTTAAATAGTTTTTAATTAAAAGTTAAAAATTAGG
>BQNB010127597.1:0-15235 GCA_026074375.1 Tanacetum coccineum
ACGTTTTTGGAATTAGAGGGTTGATCACAACAATTATAAACTAAGCTGATATTGATAATAGCCAATCAACACAAACAAATAGTTTGTCGTTTTTGAAAAGTAATTAATGACATAAAAGAAAAGAAAAAAACCTTTTTAATTGATAAAAATTCAAACTGTTTAAGTTTTTAAAACATATAAACTATAACGAATAAAAAATAAGCTAGAATAAGCTCGAAAATAAGCAAAAACACAATCACTAAATTCACCTGTGGCTCTTATACCAATTGTAGGTTCTTAATTTATCTCAAACACACACCAATATGCTATAAGATCTAAAGAGAGAGAGCTAGAGAGAGAAATGAAAGGAAGAACATAAAAACACACACTATACTAGGTGAAAATGTGATTCAACCAACACCCTCTCCATGTGTGAAGAGGGTTTAAGTACTTACAAGCTATGGGCTAGGCCGGGCTTTCCTTAAGCTTTCTATAAGTCGGCCCAATTAGCTTCCTAACTACTACATATTATAGACTACTAGCTAATTAAGTAAATATGTGGTGTGACCAATCCGTTTTTGGATTCCTAACAAATTATTACTTTTGTGACCACGTGACAAGCTTTTGTGACAAAAAAGATGACATATTTTATAAATAATGACCGATTTAAGACACGAAACCCAAAAATCAAATCGACCCGACCCACGAATGAAACCAAGGCTCTTGATACCAAATGTTAGTTTTATATAATCATTGATCCGGTGGTCGGGGAGACTCAAACCACAAGATAGTTATGTTTTAGTGAGAGAGTAGAGAGAGAAAGTAAAAGTGTAAAATAATATGGAAATTGTTAGGATTTCATTTTATGTGATGACATTTACATAATTACCATAGTTTATAATAGCACTATACGCAAGGACTAGAATAGACATTCTTATATACTTAGCATTCGTGTGGGCTATAAATACCCCTCTAAGGCTTTCATGGAAGGGTTGAGACTCTTGTATCATTTTACATTTTATTCTATTTTACACCTTTTACTTTCTCTCTCTACTCTCTCTAGAATAATGGCTATCTTTTGGTTTGAGTCTCCCCGACCACCAGATCTATGATTATTTAGTTCTTTTAATTGGTATCAAGATCCATGGTTACACTCTTTGGTCGGTTTTTACTTTTTTGTGTTCGGTTGGTCTCGAATCTGTTCAGATCTGTCACGTTTTTCTATGTCTAATAATATGTCATATTTGTCACTTGTGTGCTGGTTTCGTGAGCTTATTTCATGGGTTTGTTCTTGTACAAAACCCACAACTTGAGTTGTGTTGGGTGTTTTTTTGTTAAAAGTATCAATCTTTCTAGTGTTTTATCAAAAGGAAGTCTTGATGCTTTGTGTTGTTTTGAAAGCCTGTTGACTGGTCTGAGCTTATTTCGTGCTTATTTTGTCCTTTTTCAAGCTTATTCTAAGCTACTATTCATGGCTTATTTAGTCACAACAGCTTATAAGTTTTTTTCAGAGCTCATTATGTTTTTAAACAACTTTTGGAAGCTTATTTGGGTGTATAACCTGCTTATTTTCGAAACTTATTTTTCTGGGTAAAGAAAAGAGACAAGAAAATTTTCAGATCCATTTTCTTAGGAAAAGTACAAGTTGTCCTCTTGTGGGTGATTTATACAGTGGGGTGATTTATACATCAGCCAAGTGGGGCGATTTATACATCAGCCAATTGGGGCGATTAATACCACGGTGATTTATATATCAGCCTCTTGGGCGATTTATACACTAGGCTAAGTCAACTCGGTATTTACCAAGCTGACTGAGTCAACTCACTGAGTCAGTGACGAGTCGTGTCAAGAACAGAAATGAAGGAAAGAAAAGACTCAACAATGACTCAAACAACATAAATAATGACCACAGCCTCATACAATTACAACATAAATAATCAACAAATCCACAAGACTAAACCCTAAATCCCTTCGTCACAAATATCAACCATCAAATCCAACCTCAACTAATCCTATTCCCTTCGTCACAATAGATCTCATCTCATCTCCAATCAACATCAAGACTCGAAAATAAATCAAAACATAATCTCAGATTTGTGTTCTTTAACCAACCATCTTTAAAAGATTAAACACATCATCATCGATCTTTGATGGTATAATACCATCTTCAATATACAAAATAAAGTATGATTTATAACACTTGGGTTATAATCATTCTTTGTTTCGATTTAATGACTCACAAGAATGCACAAAAGAATACCTACCCGAGACCAATAAATGATCTTGATGCCAATACTTTATGCTCAAAGTGTGGTTCGATCTCGATATAAAATAAAAGGGGTGCATGTGTTTCGGATCTGGTTCGATTGAAAGAATATTGGTGTTTGAGGCTCGATTATAAGCAAAGAAAGAAATAGAAATGAGATTGGATTTATTTTTATTTTGGTATGGCCACATTTTTTGTTGTTTGAGAGAAAAAAGGTGCAAAGGGGGCGGATGAATATTAGATTGTGTTTAGGGTTGAGGAAAATTAGGATAGAAGTGAGGTTATATATTAGATTGAGTTAGGGTTAAATGATGGGCCTACAATAGAGATTACCATTTCAGATGTGGACCGTGTACCACATTTGAGATTGAAGTTGGACCGTATATCATACTTGGGCTGATCTTAAATTTCTTTTGTTCTACATACTGGGCCGTGTAATATCAAAGAAATAATATGGATTGGTTCAGGAAAGTGACGTGGGTTTTTAGCTTTATCTAAATGTCATTTATTTGATGTTATAAGGATTATATTGGCTGAAATTTTAGTGTTATAAGGATCTGTGTGATGAACTTTGGTTCATTATTGGTTAAATAGTATATTTGGGGTTTAAAAGTGACTAGATTAATTTTTGAGACCGGGAACGATAATTATAAAGAATCATGGAACTTAAATTTTAAAGGCTAGATTTGGTATTATTTTTTCTAAGTGACTACGGAGTTGATCGGGTATCACTTATTTGAGATTGAAGTGGCATTTCACGAAGGCGTGTTCTTATTTTATCTTGAAGTCAGGGTTGGCTGGATGCATGACTTTCAATGATAACTTGCTCGGGCTTAAGATTTTGGATGAAGACTTAGGTTATCTAGTTACCAGCAGTCGGGGTGGTTGGTTGAAGACCTAGTTAACTATCACTTAAAGGAGATACGTTGTAGTTCTCAGTGTCACACGCAGAAGACGTTGCGGATAATCGCAAAGGGTGATGAATGTCTCATACTTTGCTGGGTAAGTATTGAGTTTCTGTACACTATTCTTTCAACATTAGTGCAAGCTTAGGTCACAAGAACGGAGAATTCTACTTCAGTTTCAAGTTTGGTATATCGAGTTTACTCCATCAGTGGTTAACATAAGGTGGGTTGTTGATCTTGTTTAATGTAGTTCTAGTTTCTTAACCAAAGGATTATACAAATTGGTGTATAAATTGGTTAACTTGAACTAAATATTTCAGATTAATAGGTTATTACTTTGGTTCATCGGGTTTACTCCATCAGTGGTCACTTCAAATAGCCTACAAAACGGTTGGTAAAAAGATAGTCAGAGAGAGTTTATGAGTAGAGATTCGATCAGCAGTTGATTCTCACGGGATAGATTTGAGCTAATTTATTCTTCACACAAGTATTCAAGTATATGTGCGTACAAGGTTTTGCTGATTCTGAGGTATCGAAACCAGCAAGGGGGAAGGAGGAGATACACCCGAGAGTCTTTTCCTTTCTTGTTCTTGAAAGCTTAGAAAAGTCATCTTTCTTGAAAATCTTTTTTGCTCGGCCATGCCGAGAAGACAAACGTCATAACCACAGAGAAAATCAGCGCTTTAGCTTGTGGCTTTGGGTGCATTTCTTCAACCACATGGGGGAAGAGATATATTGTGAAAGTTAGTATGCATTATTTGAATTTCTAGGGGGAAGTGTTGTGAGAATAATTATTCAAGCGTGAGAAGATACGTTGCTGGTCCTGTTAATATTTTCCCCGAACGGTCAATCATTAAGCTAATTCTTAAAGAGGTAGTAATATATGATGTGGTATCCTACTAATTCGGTTGTGCACTTAATTATTCTAAGCTTATAAGAAAGCTTTGAAACTGCTCAAGAGAGGATTACTAGTTTGGGGGGAAGCTTTGAAAGCTTCTAAACAAAGAATATGTGGCACGAATTAGGGGGAAGTTAATTCAGAAGCTTCTCCTTAACTAGAAGTGCATGGGTTACTTAGTTCGTGCCTATTACAATATTTCTCTTACAAGGTACTACAAAGATGATCCATGTTGGAGTGCAGACTTAAAGTCAAAGACCACAGAAGACATCATCAGCATTGGAAGCTTCGTGGAAGTTCTTGTTCTTAATCAATATGTACTTGTTAGGAAAATAATGTAAGTAATTCTGTATCGTCTCATGAGGGAAGATTGTTAGGATTTCATTTTATGTGACGACATTTACGAAATTACTATAATTTATAATTGTATCACATGCATGGACTAGAATAGACATTCTTGTATACTTAGCATTCGTGTGGGCTATAAATACCTCTCCAAGGCTTCCATGGAGGGGTTGAGACTCTTGCATCATTTTACATTTTATTCTATTTTACACCTTTTACTTTCTCTCTCTCTAGAATAATGGCTATCTTGTGGTTTGAGTCTCCCCGACCACCAGATCTATGATTCTTTAGTTCTTTCAGAAATGAAAAATGTTACAAGAGTCTCAACCCTCCATGGAAGCCATGAAGGGTATTTATACCACCATACATTACACAAGTATGCTATATTGTCTATTTCAGTCCCTGTGTATGGTGGTATGGTAAACTATGGTAATTCCGTAATGTCGTCACATAAAATGAAATCCTAACAAATATAAAACTAGAAAATCAAATACAAAAATATAAATTCAGAAAATTCCAAAAAATATGTTCTTTCATGACATGTCTTTCGGAATCGATATTATTTACGGCTTTAGAAATGTCATTTAACAATGACACGGAGCTGTAAATAAAGTTCGAGCAGAAGTTGTAAATGTTTTCAAAACATGTCATTGGCTTGCTATTATTTCAGATAGCAACCCGGTCTTCATTTTAAAGGCAAGTATTTCGCCAAAAAGAAAACTTGACCTCACAACGGGAATTAACTTTCTCGGGTATGAATTACTTAATATTCAAACAAAGGCTTGTGTATACTTTGCTACACAACCCGTGCTTTCTATCAAATAAGTGTACGTGTCAGTGCATTTATTTATGTCAAACAAGAGAAATCTTGTTTTATTGGTGTTGTATTTCAAAAACAATTAATCATCTCAGTTTTCTCATCAGAAAAGATTTTAAAAGAATTTTCTATCACGCAAACATTGTCTACAGCTCTTTAAATAGAAAACGAGACATTATTTGAGAGGGGAGAAATGTTCAAATTCTTTCAAAAATAATCTTTCAAAAGTCATCTCGGAATAAAAGGAAAAGTTTCTAAACAATAACATATCATCTATTAAAGGAGGGTTAATAGTATTTTAACTCAAATAGGCTTAAGATGTTATTTGTTTTAACTTTTAGGGACTAAAAGGAAAAATCTAGGACTTAGAATCTAAATTAGCATCTTAAGGGACTTAACGTGTCATTTCTATAACATGTTTAGATTTAGTATTAAGTTTAAACACTACATAGAAGGAATAACAAACTTAAAGGACCATTTCTGCCAACTTTGAAACATTGACCGGTTAACACATTTCTCTCATTACACATTTCTCACACTTAAAAAAAATCCAAAATACATATCCCTCTCGTGTCATATTCCGCACGTCACATAAGAAAGAATCAAAACTCGTTTTCAAGATCAAGGTAACCTATCTAACATATTCCTAATCATATAAACATCATATGTGATGTAATGTAAATAACAAGGTAACAAATTGATGTAGTAAAAAAAGAGATACCAACCTGGCTCTAACTGATGTAGACTAATAATGTGATGACACAAATTAAATCTGTTGATCACCCGAATACCAGAAACAATCTTCCAACTATCGTTGATTCAAAAGAATACCGATAATCAGGCAAACTCCAACAATCGTTGATTCAAACGAATACCGATTATTGAGAGAATCTTAGCAAAACCTCAAAGAATTGATTAAAACAAAGCTTTGTTACCAAAATCAAAATATTAAACCATCTATAAAACCATATCGTACACCAAATCCTTACACCTCCTTTTATAGGAGAAGGAGTGCTTACATGTTTGCCTTTTAGGGCGATGTGAGATATAAGACAAATATAAACATAAACTACGAGACACGACATATAAGATAAATATAAACGTAAACTACAAAACACGACATTACCGCATCATTCCCCCCCACTTGAAAAAAACTAGTCCTCGAGTTTGCCTCACTCGTTCCTTGTACTCGTAGCATCCAAATTTGTATCGCTTGTCAGTTTCAATTGTTGCCACCACACGGATGCCCTACCACGAAGTTTGGTAGCGATCAATGAAACCCTCTTGTTTTCAGGGACTTCTTTGAACTTGAACACCTCTTCAACTACAACAAGCTAATCAATGAACCCCTCAGGACTCAAAGTATCCCTAGCAAAATCAGGAATATTGAATCTCATTCCAGATTCCCAACGCATGTTATCCTCCCTTTGATTTCACCTTGGTCGTCTTCCTGACTGTTCATCAGAAGATGAATCGTCATCCTCCCCAAATGGGTTTTCTGACTGTTCATCATCAATACCCCGAACGTTACGATTACCACGCCTGTTCATCAACTGATCCATCCGGTCAGATAATTGATCAACGAATTGATCAAATCGCTCCTCCATTCTTGCCATAACACGATCTTCCAATTCTTGTTCATGTGTCTCATTAAGAGTCCTGTTTTTCCTTGGAGGCATCTTAATCATGAACTTCGGCTCTTGATACCAACTGATGTAGACTAAGTAAATAACAAGGTAACAAATTGATGTAGTAAAAAAAAGAGATACCAACCTGGCTCTAACTGATGTAGACTAATAACATGATGACACAAATTGAATCTGTTGATTCACCCGAATACCAGAAACAATCTTCCAACTATCGTTGATTCAAAAGAATACCAATAATCAGGCAAACTCCAACGATCGTTGATTCAAACGAATATCGATTATTGAGAGAATCTTAGCAAAACCGCCAAGAATTGATTAAAGCAAAGCTTTGTTACCAGTATCAAAATATTAAACCATCTATAAAACCATATCCTACACAAAATCCTTGCACCTCCTTTTATAGGAGAAGGAGTGCTTACATGTTTGCCTTCTAGGGCGATGTGGGATAAAAGACAAATATAAACATAAACTACGAGACGCGACATATAAGATAAATATAAACGTAAACTACAAAACACAACATTACCGCATCAATATGTTTGAAAAGAAATAGATCAAAACTCTCAGTTGCACTCGAAAATCTTTAGAATTTAATTTAGGGTTCTTACGAATGAAAGTTGAGATTTTATCTAATTAGGTTGGGGGTTTTACTCTTTAGGGTGTATAGAATACTCGCTTGAAACAGTTTTTTATATATCCAAATTGTTTGTAAGTTTTAGTGATTCTTGTGCGATGAATGGTGCGAAACATGTATGTATTGGATAACTGATTGTGGGTTTGTGTTTAGTAGCATCATATAAGCTTCCTTGTACTCATGAAACGTATATTTAGTCTTCTAGGATTCCTTTAGATTGGTAAAGTGTGTTCCTAAGTTTGTAAATCACTAAATGACTAAATGGTTGCTCTTGTGTTAGGGTATAAGCATTGTGTAATTGTCATGTGTCCCTTAGTTCTTGTTATGTGCTTCCTAGGTGTTCTTGATTCCGTTTTCCATGTGTTCTTCTTTTGATGATGCTCGAATTCTCATTACCGAGCTCAAAATGTTGCTTAAAACTCGAGTTTATTGATTCTGAAATGCCTTTGAATAATTTGTGATGTTTGTAAATGGATATTGGATGTTTAAAGATTGTTAAAATCTAAGTTAGGTTTTTATAAATCATGTGAAACATGTAATGTAACAGTTATGAGAAACATGTAAACACTTGGTCATACGAAATATGTTTGTTTAGGTTGTGCGAAATATGTTAATATGCGTTTGTGCGAAATGTGTCTTAATCATTTTTGTGCGATACATGTATAACCTTGCGAAACATGACAGGTGTAACATTCCATGCGAAATATGTCCTTTTTCTGAAAAGAAACTTTGCCTAAATTTAAAAAAAAAATTCGTGTGAAACATGTCTGTTATGTTATATTGCATCATATGTCATGATTGTCTATGTGTTAATTGAACTTTGATTGAATGTTTAACTTAGTTTGTATTTGATTTGTCAATTAACTTAGTCAGTTAACTTTGATCATTGACCTTAGTTGACTCAATTCAAATAGTGTGTTAATACGGACATAATTGCATGAAACCTAATCACAGTCTTTATCTAAATCAGTCAAATCATCAAAATAATCAACCTAATCAGTGAAATATATATGTTGAGTATATAAAACTGTATTGGTTAATTTCTTAAGCATAATCATGAATCAAGAAGAAATTCGACAAGTAACTGCTCGTGATGAAAAATGGGTTCCCACTAAGGAAAGAGTCAAGATTGGTACCACCAATGTAAGACTGGAACCCAATGTGCCACAAAAAGAAAAAACTTTCCAAGTCATCATTGATGTCATCAAGAACTTTACCTGCTTTAAGGCATTCACCATCTCTACTGAAGTCCCAGAAATCTTTATGCAGCAGTTCTGGCACACTGTCAAGAAGGTCAAAGGCACAAACACCTATGAGTTTGATCTTGCTAACAAGAAGTGTATAGTTGATGTTGAAGTGTTTCATAAGATTCTTAATATCTGTCCAAGAGTTCAAGGAGAAGACTTTACTGAAGTTCTAAATAATGAGTCTACTCTTACCTTCCTCATTGATCTTGGTTACGAAGGTCCACTATACAAGTACCCTAGCATGTTTGTGGACCACATGCATCAACCGTGGAGAACTATGGCTGCTATCATTAACAAGTGCCTTTCTGGTAAAACCGCAAGCAATGACAGGCTGAGGAAATCCATGATTGACATCCTGTGGGGAATGTTTTACAAGTAAAATGTTGACTACCCTGAATTGATTTGGGAAGACTTTTCATTCTAAATCGAAAACAGGCAGCTGAAGAAAGGCAGACGTGAAATCATGCCTTACCCCAGGTTCACCAAAATCATCATCAATCACGTCCTCTCTAAACATCAATCCTTTGCCAAGCTAAAGAACCTACAAACCCATACAATTAAAGATGATGGTGTTGTAAACAGACTGAAATTTGTCAGAATTAGTGAAGACTTTCAAGAATATGGACTTCCCATTCCTAAGACTATGCTGACTGAGAAGATAAAGCAATCAAAGTCTTATCAGATGTTCATAAAATACTCCATTGGCTTAATTCCTCCTAAAAAGAGCAGAGGTAAAGGGTCACAAGGGAAAAAGATTGCAGATACTCGTAAGGAAACTGTTAAAGTGTCAGAAGAATCTGATTCTGAACTTGCTAGAAAACGAACTAGTAGTAGAAGAGTAATTAAGAAAAAATCTCAATCTCTGGAGTTAGCTAAATCTATAAGCTTGGCTGAGGCTGCAGAAGAAGAAGCAGCAAGTCCATGCTACTTATGAGAGGATTGTGACAGAATCTGACCCCGAGCCTGCTTAAAGAAGACCATTAGGTATTGCCTTCAGAGATACTTCTAGTGTGTCAAAGAAGATGTCTCTTGATCCGTCTCACAAGCTAAAGGGTATTCAAACTCTAACTCCTAAAGAAAAACTAGTTGTTGACACAATACAAGCACTCAAAGCCAGCAAAAAATCAAGCAGAAGTCAGCCACATGTTGGAGGCTCAAGTGAAAGAACTGGTACTAAACCAAGGGTTCCCGATGAGTCAACAGTTGTCTTCTCTCCCTCAGGTAAAGGAACTGGTGTAACATCCCCAAAATTTCAACAACGCAGCGGAATACCACTTGAGGTGGTACTTCATAATACACAGCGCTAGATACAAGAGAACGACCTCTAAATGTGTCGTTTGTAAAACATTCTCGTTGATTTTCTGAAATCAAATTAATAGTTGTCCCATAATTGCATCACAATGAAAAGCTTGAAAGCGACACAACGAGATTTGATCATTTGTAGAAATCCAATCATGAAATCTTGTCAATTTAGACTCCAATGCACATCAGATAATCCAAGCATCTAATTTACCTGAGAAAAACATGCTTAAAAACGTCAACATAAAGTTGGTGAGTTCATATGTTAGTTTAGATATGAATAATAAACCAAAGGTTTCCAAAGTATATATGACCATTTAATTCCTTAAATGTCCTTTCAAAATATATGTATGATTTTTAAAATCAACAGTTGCAAAACATGCCAGACCATTTAAATCTCCAAATAGTCGCCAAAACGTATAACATAGGACCACAAGATTTTCCCCGTGATAAAGCAAACCGCAACTATCACAAACATATAAACTTCCCGTGATGAAACAACAAATGCAAACATCACGAAACCCTGATTACGTTTCCTAAGCTCATGACACTGAAGCTCGACAATCTTTCTTGCAATAATATATATTGCAATTTCTGCCCCGATTAGATGTCTAACCCGAAACATCCCCAAATTCGACATGCTATAACGTTCGTTCCCGGTGATAGCTAGTCACCCGAACGGGGAGGTCGTTTCCCAAATAGATCTATTCATAACATTCGCGCTCACATAATGTAATTCACAACTACATCTATGCAATTGACAGTTCATGATAAAGGGGCTCAACTTGGGTTATCGCTACTTAGGCAACACGTAATCATAATATAAAATTGATCCACTTGTGTCCATTTATAAAACGATGCATGTTTTCACCCCAAAAATATATATAACATTTATCCAAAACGAGTAAAAGTGAGGCTATGAAACTCATAATATCCTTTAAAAACAATCACATTGTTATAAGATAACCCAGTAAGTAAAGAGTTTGTAGACAAGCATGTATTCCCCCTCGCGGGTTTATAAACATTCAAAAGATTGAAAAGCGAGGTTATGAACTCACATTGATGATGAAGAACGATCGACAGATAGGCATTAAATATGCCACAAAAACGATACGAAAGACAAAGCGGCTTGATCTAGAAGTTCGCAGCTAATCTTAACAGGCTAAATCCACTAGCTCAAGGTATAATGTATTTGGTGTCTCGATTGGATAGTTAACGTCTACGCTATGCGTTGACGGAAGATTTAGATTAAACGTTGTGTAATGGTTTGTGGATGGTTAAATTAAATAACAATTGAAAATATAAGCAAGTGTTGTAATATTTAGTTCTTTAATTTAATTACTTATGAAAATAACCCTTTATCTAATATACGTGAATTATATAACAAGACAATCTATCCTAAAGATTATGAAAAGTATTAATTTCTTGCAGGTTTATTATATATAAGTTTGTGATATTTAATTAAAACCAATTAGTTTGACAACCAATTTAATTAATTAAATAAGACTTTGAAATAATGGTTAGATACGTGTCTTAACGTTAATGGATTAAACAACCGATGCTAATTGTAAAAGTTTTATATATCATTATAAAATATATATAATATTTTATAAAATAATTTGTTTCTTCGACGGGTCGCGTCTAAAACAGTTTGTCTCATTGTAAAAGTATAGTTTCCGATCGTTGTCAGGTTATTATACAGTTATATTTTAGTATATCTTTAAAATATAACTTAGTTCCTTTATCGGTTTAGAGAATAATAGAAGTTTCAGTGAATCGTAAATATAGTAAATTATATAAATTCCCATGAATCGACGTTTACTATAACGCTTTCCAGTTTCGTAAAATCGGAACGATTATTTTTTTCATATTCAATATATGTTGTATTATTAACGTAGTTAATATTTTCCAAAACACTCGCGTTTTTAGATATAATATATTTATATATTTTATTATATCTAAACTAAACAAAATAATAAACATTATATTTATTTAACCAATTTAAACCACCAATATATATATCCGGTTTCATGTTTATTAAACCTTACGTTATATATATTTATTTGTTGATTTGCTATATAAACTAAACGAACCCTCGTTGTTTCGCTAAACCAAACGCGTCCTTTGTGTGTCTCTCTCTTAAACCAAATACACCCTTACGGTAGTTTTACCCAGCCAAACGCCCCCTTAGGGTGGCTGTCATCAGACAAAAATGAGCCCCAAACGCACCTATTCAGTTTTTTGATATACCAAACGCACTCCAATGTGTTTTCCTGGCTATGCCAAAACACACCAATTGTGTTAACTGCAATCACAAACCACCATTTTTGGGTGAATGTCATGTTCATCAAACGCAACCTTGTGCGGCTTATATGTATACCAACGAACCCTTGTGCGTTTCCACAGTCCAAAGCACCCTAATCGGGTGGCTTGAATGCTAACAACCCACAGCCAACAAACACCCCTTAGGGCGGTGGCTGCCACCCACCGCAACCCCGTGTGGTGGCTGCCACCGTCAAAACAAACACCCCTTTGGGCTGCCAACCCCGAAATCAAACACCCCTAACTGCTATAAACCCCTCGAACGCACCCTATAGCGGTGGCAGCCAGCCAAACGCGCCCCATAGTGGCGGCTGCCGCCCCCTTTCGGCTACCAACAACAAACCCACAAACACCCCTAGTTGTATACAACACTCAATCGCACCCCGTGATGCTTGTAACGCAAACCAACCTTGTGGTGGTGTTTTACCACCGAATCAAACCACCCTCGTGGTGGTGGCTGTGACGTGGTGGTGATGGGTGACGTGAGATGGTGATGATGATGATGAAACGATGATGATGATGATGGTGGTGTTATGGTGCGTGGCGTGGTGGAGGTGGTGGAGGGTGGCATGGCAGCGAATTTTGAGATGGAAATGAAATTTTGTAAAACTTATATATTTTATATAAAAAGTTTTAAAATTTGGATAATAGTTTAAAATAGTATGGAGGTACTTTCTGTAAATATTTCTCGGGGACCAAAAGTGTAACTTTTGAGTAATATTTGTAAAATAGTCGTCTCGGACTCGTTTGAGCGACTTAACGAATGATTCTAAGTCACGAAACTTGCGCCGTTGTTTTCCAAATCATTTTTCCAATAAAAATATTATTTTATTGATAATATCTATAAATTATTTTAGCGGTTTTTGCATTAAATAGTCGCTGGCACTTTCTCAATGTGCCCATATGGTACGTGTACTAAAAAAAAATTTGCCCATAATGGGTTACCGATTCAACTTACAATTTCGTGCTAATATGGTTACAAAACTTTTTTTTCCACCTGCTTGACCTGCAAACTGATGATGTGGTCTGCCAAGTCATCAAAAGTGTACGTATTCTACGTTTTCGTCCGATTTCTTACGTATTCGTCCGATTTCTTACGTTTTCTTCCGTTTTTTACGTTTGCGTCCGATTTCTAACGTTTCCGTCCCTTTTTTTACGTTTTCGTCCGATTTCTTACGTTTCCGTCCGTTTTTTACGTTTTCGTTTGTTTTTTACGGTTTGTTCGATTTCTTACATTTTCATCTGTTTTTTACGTTTTCGTCTGTTTTTTTACGTTTTTGTCTGTTTTTTTACGTCTTCGTCTGATTTCCTACGTTTTTTCCGTTTTGTTCGATTTCTTACGTTTTCGTCCGATTTCTTACATTGTCGTCTATTTTTTACGTTTTTGTCCGATTTCTTACGTTCTTCATTCGTTTTTTACGTTTTTGTTCGTTTTTTATGGTTTCTCCAATTTCTTACGTTTTCGTCCGTTTTTTATATTTTCGTCTATTTTTTACGTCTTCGTCCGATTTCTTACATTTTTGATCGTTTTCTAACGTTTTTCTACGTTTCCGTATGTTTTCTTCCATTTTAGACGTTTTCTTTTGTATATTGACCTCTTTCTTCGTTTTCTTACGTTTTATACGTCTTTATTCAAATTAAAAAACAAACAAAAACATAAAAAAGACGAAAATGGACGGAAACGTAAGAAAACAGACGAGAACACGAAAATGTAAAAAAACGGACGAAAACGTAAAAAATGGACGAAAACGTAAAAAACGGACGAAAACGTAAGAAATTGGGAGAAAACGTAAAAAACGGATGAAAACGTAAAAAAACGAACGAAAACGTAAAGTATAAAACCGGGCGGAAACGTAAGAAAACAGACGAGAACACGAAAACGAAAAAAAATGTAAAAAAATGGATAAAACGTAAAAAAACGGACGAAAACGTAAGAAATTGGATGAAAACGTAAAAAAACGGACGAAAACATAGGAAATCTGACGAAAACGTAAAAAAAGGGCCAAAACGTAAATAAATGAACGAAAACGTAAAGTATAAAACCAGACGAAAACGTAAGAAATCGAACGAAAACGTAGCATTTTTAGTATACGTACCATATGAGTACATTTGAGAAAGTAGATAACTATTTAATGCGTGTTTAATACAAACAAATACTTTATATTTTATTAATAAAATGCCACGTCAGCTTTTGGAACAAATTTAGCCGGTTTAACCGGTAGTTGGTAAAAAAGTGACCATTTGGGCATGAAAGTGAATGTTGAGGTACCATATGGGCAATTTTTTTAGTATACGTACCATATGGGCATATTTGAGAAAGTACGCGACTATTTAATGCCAAAAACTCATAAAAGTAATGTAGGTAAATGTCTAGTAATAATAAAAAAAATACAAGGATGAATATTTTGTATCATGACACACATTTTTTAACAAAAAGTGACATTCAATCTTTAATATTTTTAACGTCACGCTTTTAAAAAATTATCACTAAAAAGTTAGTTTTAATGACATATTTGTGTATCAATAGAATCACACTCGCAAAAAATCAATTTTGTTGTAGTGGAAGCACTACAAGTTACAAGTTAGTTGCACAACTTCTACACTGTGTTCCCGAGTTATATTTTTGAAAGAAGAGAAAAGAAGTGAGAGAAAATCAAAATAAATTCATGTTCCCGAGTTTTTTTAAGGAGAGAAGAGAAAAGAGATAGAGAGAAAATTTGGTTCACTCTCTCTAAAATCTTCTTCCCAAAAGTGAGATGATTTGGAGAGAAAGTAAATAAACTTATAATTAATAAAATGACTTAAATGCCCTAATATATTATACAACAAAGATTATTATACTTTTAAAATCATTATTTTTTTTTCTTTTCTCTC
>BQNB010127598.1:3061-19417 GCA_026074375.1 Tanacetum coccineum
CCAAACAAAATAAGCATGTTGACCGATTGTCGAAGATCTGCTTGTATGATTCAATCGATTGACATCGTATTATATTTTGATCGATCTGAAAAGCTATTATATTTAAGCTAAAAATTATGGCATAGTTGTTTCTATTGCTTCTTTCGCTGCCATAGTGAACACAATTTCGACTCAAGTATGCCACAATGGCTTTCGGAGATATTAGATATATTTTTTGCATCTGCTGATCAAGCAATGCGTGCTTTTTCTGAGTTGAGAGATGGAGTTGAGGTATGTCGTTTTCTGAATTGACACAATCTCACAAGTCGATCATTACTTAGTTTATTACGCAATTTATCAGTATTCAATATATATTTGATATTTCCATATGTACAGGTGAGGGGCAAGCTGGTAAAGATATCAAAAAGCCAGAACAATAAAACGCTCTTTATGGGAAATATCTCCAAAAATGGAGTAAAGAAGAAGTAAGTGTGTGTGGTTAAATCATATAATTTGTAATGAAATACTTCTTTATTTTATTTTTCAGCCTTATTCGTTTATTTTGTAAGAATATGTATTTTTGGGTATCCAAGTATCGAGATTTACTTCTGTGGCATGCGATTGTTTTAAAAGCACCTGCTAATACTCGATGTTTCTGTTATCTCTGTAAGGTGTTGCAACAGTTGGCACAATATGGAATTGAACATTTGGAGACGGTTCGTGTACCAGAGGATATCGCGTATAATAAAAAGGTTAAAGCAGGGGATACCAAGAGTAAGAAGAAAATAAAGGGTTTTGCTTTCTTGGAATTCATCACGCATTCTGCAGCAGCAGTAACATTTCAATGTCTGAAAAAGCTAGATGTAGTGTTGGGCGTGATGTGAGTCCTAAGGTTTCTTTTGAACAATCAGCTAAACCTTCAAATGATGAAGATGTGCCTCAGGTAATAGTTTAAAATTATCAATTATATGTTCTAAAGTCTAATGCCAATCGCTGGAACTATATAAAATTGCTCATTTCCATCCTAATATGACTCATGTGTGTCTTATATTGTTCTAGGTCAATCGGGTACATATGACAGGACTCGTAAAAGATTAGGATGAAGATAAGGTGAAGGAGATTTGTGAAAAGTATGGTGAGATTGTTAATATTGATCTGCACCAGAGATCAAAGCCTAAACACAAAGATTTTAGGTTCGCGGTGAAAGTGAATCCGCATAGAGTTTTGCTAATGTAAGCGAGTCTTATTTAAGTGAGACCAGGTATGATGCTTTAGGTTTTGAATGTTAAGTGATTCACCTTTTATCTTTTTAGAGGAATAATATTTAGATATTGAGTGATGAATGACTGCGTTTTTTTTACGAACTGAAATATGGGTGCACTTATAAAACTCCTAGATGATTCTGTTTGAAATGATATTTAGCTTCTGTAATTGCTTTGGAAAATTAAAAACTTTGGAGTGTGTGTTTCAAGTGAACCCGAGTTGACCCTTTATAAAACTATACCTATTTTGCATTTTTTTTCATGTAGCCCATTCTGCCCGTTAATGCTTTTATTGCATGCAATTACGAAAATCTAATAGTTTACAAATCTTCTGCTGATATTTCAGGTTCTCCGTGGGTGATTCTGAGCCGTCCATTTCTTGAGTAGAAGAGCGCAAAAGAAGCCAAGGACTCAAAGCCAAAGCCAACAAAAGTCAACCATAAAAGGACAAAAACCCCAAAATATTCCATTTCAGTCCCTTAAGTTTCCAAATGTGACACAAATGGTCCTTAAGGTTTAAGTGGGCCTCTAAACCCTAAAACCCTTACCCGGATCCAAAAGCCCAAGTTAAAAGCCCATTACCCTAGCCCATACCCTTTTACAAAACCATAAGGACCATTTCTGCCATTTTCAAAAGTCCTTTTACATTACAACTTTTATAAACCAAACACAAGGACTGAAGTTGCAAAATGCCCAAAGTTTAAACAAATTACCCCAATTCAGTTATAAAAAAGGCGCCAATGCCTTTTTACTATTCATCGTCTCCCCAAAATCACCCCGTGGTCAAAACAAAGGGCTTTCTATAATTAAGGGTCAATTAAGACAATTCAAGGCCTCTTATTCATGATAGCAGGGAGAAATTAGTCAAATCATAGGCTCTTATTAGCTCTCAGTCAAGCAAAAGCCACGTGGCTATGGCAAGAAGCACAAGGATGATGGATTTTCACTCTTGAGGCACTCACATAACTAGCACAAACGTCTCAATCACGGATTGCCACGTTGGCAATCCGTGTGAGATAGTTAGAGATCCAACGGCCATCAAATGCTCTCCAATGATTGGGTAATCGTGTGGTGATGATTAGAAGAGGCGTGGGAAGCACTCAAGGGTCTGGAAGCTTCACCAAGAGGCTATAAATAGCTCACACTTCACACGCATTCATTATCGAGTTTTTTTAGTAGCTTTTAGGGTAGCTTAAAATTTCATTTTGGCTAAATGTAATTTTCTTTAAATGTTTTGTAATTTCTTTTTAAAGTAATGTAATCAGTATCTTTTGTTAATGAAATTCAGTTTTATTGTGTCATAAGCTCTTTTAATCTCACTTATAAGCTCTCATTTAACTCTCAAATATTAAGCTTTTGTTACTCATAAGCTCCTATAAGCTCTTGTACACTCTTTTAGTCTCTAAGCTGAAATAGAGCATAATTATGGTAATACACATTTGACAAGCTATACTACGTCGTTTTTGCCAAGCTTCTACAGTAAAATGAACAGTACCCGGCCCACTGGGCTCGGTTACTGTTCATCGGCCCGAAAAAAAAAAACTTTATAATCCCGCTCCCCTTCTTTGGCCAAAAATAAGAAAAAAAAATTACGGGACGTACTCTCATTTTTAACTATTTACGGCTTTCTATCGGCCTGGGCAAAAAAAAACGCGCGATTGTCATTTAATATAAGAACAAAACAAACTATCAAACATGAGACCGAAAAAATAAACCCGCACAAAATAATATGAAAAAAAAATTGCTCATTTTAAAAGTGGTACTACGTCGTTTTTGACTAGCTTCTACAGTAAAATGAACAGTACCCGGCCCACTGGGCTCGGTTACTGTTCATCGGCCCGGAAAAAAAAAAAACTTTATAATCCCGCTCCCCTTCTTTGGCCAAAAATAAGAAAAAAAAATTTACGGGACGTACTCTCATTTTTAACTATTTACGGCTTTCTATCGGCCTGGGCAAAAAAAAAACGCGCGATTGTCATTTAATATAAGAACAAAACAAACTATTAAACATGAGACCGAAAAAATAAACCCGCACAAAATAATATGAAAAAAAAATTGCTCAACACAAAATAAGAAATTTTTTACAAAAGTACTGATTTACTCAGATAAAAAAATACCCGCAACATTAGGCCCAACATATTTGCCCATATAAAAAAACAAACTAAAACTGGGCTCGGTTACTGTTCATCAGCCAAAAAAAAAACTTTATAATCCTGCTCCCCTTCTTTGGACAAAAATAAGAAAGAAATTTTTTTTCAAAAGTGATACTACGTCGTTTGCACTATGTTCTACATGTAAAATGAACAATGTACCCGTCCACTATTCTCGGTTTACTGTTTCAACGGCCCAAAAAATAAAAATTCTTTTAATCCTCCTCCCCTTCTTTGGCCAAAAATAAGAAAGAAAAATTTTACGGGACGTACTCTCATTTTTAACTACCCACTAGGCTCGGTTACTGTTCATCGGCCCAAAAAAAAAAACTTATAATCCCGCTCCCCTTCTTTGGCCAAAAATAAGAAAAAAAAATTACGGGACGTACTCTCATTTTTAACTATTTACGGCTTTCTATCGGCCTGGGCCAAAAAAAAAACGCGCGATTGTCATTTAATATAAGAACAAAACAAACTATTAAACATGAGACCGAAAAAATGAAGCCGAAAAAAAAAATTAATGCCCCACAACAACACGCGAAAAATTAACGCCCGCAGCAACGCGCGGGTAATCTTGCTTGTTCAGTTAACAATCTACTTAAATTCTTAAAACCAGCTTAAGTTACCTTAACTTTGGACTATTAAGCTATGGAAGGGGATTCAGTTAAGGAAGGAATCCCATGGACTATTACTGGCTTATTAAGCCAGAGCTGTTGAATAAGCTCTCAGAGCATTTCATGCCTTGTTTAGCTAGGCTCATTGTAAGTCTTCTTTAATTTTCAATTTTAGTCTAATAATTGCTTATTTAGCCTAGATTTGCTTATTTGCTTATTAATAGTGCTTATCTGTTTTCTTATTGCTTAATTGTGATTTATATGGTTACTTAGTACTTATTCCTCAACTGTTTTTAGCTTAAGTATTATAAATCATAGTAATCTCTTTTCTGTCATAAAAACCATAAAAAGCCAAAAATAAGTAGTTTAGCTTAGATTCTTAGATATAGCTTATTTGATTAATGAAAAATGTTTGTTAAGCTTGTTAAAAGCTGTTAGTTATCTGGTTATTAGAATTAGATCATTAGATTTTAAAAGCATAAGCTTATTCAAAACTGTCACAATTTAAAGGGGTGTTTGGGTTAACCTTGTTTGACAATCAAAAGTCAAAGGTTTTTGTGCAATTTGTTTGAGACAGCTTTGATTTCATTTAAAAACATTAGGAAAGAAGTTTTCACAAGTTAGATTTTAAAATTAAAAGAGTTTGAGCTTATTTTTAGTGTTCCTGCACCAGGGGAGTCTTTCATATCTTTTTCACTTGTGAAAATTTGATCTAAGCCCTCTAAGGCTTAGATCTTGCTTGCTTTAAGTTTTAACACTCTTGGTGAGTGTATTAAGTGCAGAGGTAACCACCTTGGTCACCTGCATTATTGGCTTTGTTACTTTGCCATTTGCATCAGTAGTAGTAACTTTAGTTACTACTGCTTGGCTTTTGATCCTAATTTTAGTTAGCTTAAATAGGATTTAGAGGTTAAAATTAAGTAGGATCTTAGTTTAGATATAGCTTAATATAAATTAAGTCTAGTTTACACATTCTTAGCTTATTATCTTAGGTAATCTAGCTTAAATAGTTCATCAAAAATCTCAAAAAGACCAAAAAGAGTAGTTCTGTTCTAGCTTTTAGTTTCTAAATTCTAGATTTGAGTTGTTGTTTTTATAGGTTGGATTTATAGTTTAAAAGTTGTTTATCTAGTTTCTAAAAAGCTCTTGCTTAATTATAGCTTTTTAAGAATATTAGCTTAATTTGAATTTGTGCTTTTTTGAGTAAAACCTTGAATTTGCAGGTTTGATCATTAGATTCAGATAAGGTTTAGTGTTCCTTAGTTTAAAAGCTTGTTAAATTTAGCTTATACTCATTATAAGCTATCCAGAACTTCTTTTATTTTTGAATTTGAGCTTATATTTAAGCTGGTGCAAGCTTACAAGTCCAAACAAGCACTTAGAGCTCAAAGGCTCACTTGCTGTAACAGCTTATTCATAAGCTGTTTTAGGGCTTATTTGTCACTTTCAGACAAAAAGTTTAGTTTTAAAGTTGTTTAAAATCACGTTTTTAATAAGTTTAGATATTTAGTTTTTGTTAAAAGTGAGAAAATAAAAAAAAAGCAAAAAGGGGGTTTGCCTGCCTCGAACCCACGACCTCCCACTCACAACACACACTCTTTACCATCATGCTACAATAGCTCATCCGTCCTCTTCTCTTTCCATTAAATCTTTAAACTCATTTTCATTTCCCTTTTAGTTAATAAGCCGTAGCTTAACTACGGGCTTATTGAGCTTATTTGTTAAGCTGATACCTTCTTTTTATTTTTCCTTAAATCTTTGTTGCATTTTAGATTTTCCCTGAATTTTTCAGATTTTTCCTTTTATTTTATTAATTTCTAGGATTTTTCGAAGGTTTTATTCTTAGAAAATACATAAAAAATAGAAAAAAGTTTCAGAAAATTACAAAAAAATAGTTTTTAGTTTTATAAAAAATAGCTTTAGGTTTACATTAAGAAAAATTATTTTCACACCTTTTAGATTTTAATTTTCATTTTTGAGCTTTTAATTTTAAGTTTAAAAATAGAATTTTAATTTTAAAAATAGAATTTTAATTTTAAAAATAGTTAAAAATAGTTTTCTGAGTTTTTATGTTATTTTAGACTTTTCTAAGTTTAAAAATCATTTTTCTAAATTTTTAGTACTTAATTTGCTATTTTTTAGGATTTAATTAGATTAAATTAGTTTTTAATTCATAATAAATTCAAAAATAATCAAAAAAATGTTTTTCTTTTTCCTAAAATTTTCTTTTGTCCTATCTTAGGTTTAGAAATTTAGTTTACATTTTTAGGAGTTAAATTAGTATCACTTGCTTAATTGTCGCGTTTTATTTGTTTCCCGTTATTTGTTAAGTGCTTTAATTGTTTTTAATTGCTTGTTTTTAATTAGTAGTTATAGAAAACCCAATCAATCTTCGAACCCATTCAAATCAGTATCCAATATCAAGCGAGGTTTCAATTTCTCAAATCATTGGGAAAACGACCCGGGAAATCATACTTTCCGGAAAACATACGTATATATATTATATATATATATATATATATATATATATATATATATATATATATATAATATGAAGAGTGAATTTTCCTTAGGAAATTTTCTTAATTGCTCTTGTGGTATTATATATTAGTATATATTATTTACCGTATCAGCACCCGAGTTGAACCTTTTGTTAGATGATATCCTTTCATCGCCATGAACACAAAAATAAGAAATAGATTTTAGAGAGAAAAATGAAGATGGTTACTTGCACTAGAAAAGAAAATGAGAAACAACAACAAGCAACACCCTCTCCACACTTGGAGAGGGCTTTTTATAGTTACAAGAGATAAAACCCTTCTTGGGTTGTTGGGCTTGACTTTGGGCCGGACCTATTACTAATGGACTTAAGCCCGACACTTAGGCCCAATTAGCTTAGATAAATTCCTGTAAACTAAGTTTTTCTTATACAAGGCTCGGGAATATTTAATGACCATCACTTTAATAAAAACACAGATAACAATCTCCCCCCTAAGGGGTGGTCATTCATTTGTGGATCCTTCTTGTGACGTCTTGAGTCTTGGAGCCTTGTGTTCTTGGGAATTCCTTTGAAGATACTTTTGCATGCTTGTGATTATGGATCTTGATCTTTAACTTGATATTCTTTGACAAAATATTGATATCGTGGTCTTTGGCCTTGATTTGTCTTGACTACTAAGATCTCTAAATCTTTATCCTTGAATCTTTATGTCGCCTTCCAATCTTGTGTCTCCACCCTCATGCTTAAGGTCTTTAAAGCTTCATAACAATCTCCCTTAACATTTCCTTTAACATGATTACTTGTACCACTTCATGGAAGGAGTAGTACTTGATCCACTTGTAAGATATGTCTTTGTTTATTGTCGCGAACCTTATCAACAATTGTTCTTTTTGAGTAAGTGCTTGTACGATCATAAAAAAAAAAAAAAAAAAAAAAAAGAAAAGAAAAAAAAAAAAAAAAGAAAAAAAGAGAGATTGTAAAGACTTTAATATGTGTTGCTTGAGTCTTTCATCTTGTAATATACTTGACAATTAAGCATGAGGTCTTGAATCTTGAATCGACGTGGACAAGAAGTTCTACATCGGGAAAACCTACAAGTATAGGTTAGTGATAAACATACATGGATGAAAGTGTATTTGTCACTTCGTCAAATACGGTTATAGTAACCACGGTTCCCCGTTAATCAGTATAAATACTTCCTGTGATCAGGTAGAATTCAAAAGAATCTCCTTGACAGGGTTTCGTAGCTGCACTAGCCGTTCTCATTACCGGAGCATCTCAAAGCAGACAACACGATAAGAGTGAAAACAATATAGTTACTATCTTTCTGATTGAGTCGTCAATTCATATACTGGACCAAAATCGATATCCATTGAACACAAGCCCCCCCCTTGATTTATTTAGAATCCTCGCAATCACCTACCAAGACTTGTTGATGGTTGGCTCAAGAAGGATTTCCATCGACACTGGAATACTAGAGAGTATACTCTGAGTTCTGGCAAACATCACAAGATAATGCGTAGGACTATAGATACCAAATATGAACGACAATTGTATATTGTAAAATGTGTTCCTAGTGGAATTTTTAATGATCTTGTTGGCTACTAGACTCTATAAGTGCACATTTTTAATTTGGTTATCGGAGGCTGGAGCAGACTGCCACCTTTTCAATATCAACGATGTCGGACTGATAAAGTCGATAGAAACATGTTGATCTTCGTAAGAAATGAAACAGAAATCTTTTGAGAGATTCTGAGTGGCTAGGAAGGGTTGTGCCATTGCCAAGCCCAGGTCCATGATGTCAGTTCTCAATATCAGATCATCTTTGTGATTAACCGATTGATTTATGTATTGACCGTTTCTGCCTAGGGTTGTATGGAGGGATTCTTTCTTTTCACCCTTTATCCTTACAATTCTTTTTCATTCTTCAACCCCTTCAGTGTCTTATGAGACTTCAAAGACTAATACCTAGTTGGGTTTGTTCCAGCACTAGCTCCATCTCAGTCGGCACTATTTCCTTATTCTCACTTTACTCCTTTTTCCAATCATACCTAAGACTTCTACTCTATCTAATGGAGTGTTCCTGGGTAGATCCCTCTGGTTCTGGCTGGATCATGGAATGAATATACCTAACCTTAACCGCCTTATAACTCCTTAAGAAATAGCAGTTGGTCGGTCTTTGGGGTATTGCCATGAAGATCCATAAAACCAATGAAAAAAAATCAATCAATGTGTCTGAGAAATCATCATGAGACACATAGTGTTTTCCAGAGTTTACCATAAATCCTCTCCCCACACATATGTACCTTATTATGAAAGAAGTTTGCACAGCGATGTTTGGGAACGCAACGTTAAGTTATTGAAGATCATGAATCCGTTATTTAATCTGTATTGATCACATTTTAATCACTATTTCATCCCCCCTCAAAAATAGCCATATGTGTTTTACAATATTTTGTACATTATGAATTAAAAAACAAGTTAATGTCCGGAATTCACATGAGTCTACCTAAGTCTTGGGAGAACAGGAGTGCATGCAGAATGAATCATATTATTATACTCCCCCTCAATTATAGAATAGAGTGAAAACTTGGAGTGGGAGTTTGTTGAGCACACAATTTTGAAAGAATTTGAAAATTTCTTTTTGAAAATATCTTGAAAAATTGTGCTCAACAGGAAAATATATGAGATATATCTTATTTACCATCATTTTCCTTAGTACTTCTCTTGAGCATTCAAAACTTTGAATGTTTAGATGACTTTGCTCAAGACCGAGAAGATATGAACTTCCCGTTGTTTAGGATAAATGTACATAAATGAGCATTTTCCTTTCTTTGGAGACCGAGTCCTAAGCTGACATTTACTTAGAAGTCGTAGAGAAAAAGTGAAAGGACATGTTTTTGAAAGCAATAGAAACACTCAGCTTTGGAACTACATTATTCACCCGGTGTTAATATAATCAACATTTCTATGTGCGTCAAATGTTATCGATTGTCGAGAGACATGTCGGAGAAGATTATTTTTGGATTTCTGAAAAAAATTTGATTTTGGTATTGCTTTTATAATGATTAATATTTAAAATTTTTTTTTTCAGATGAAATCGTTATTAAATCAAAATAAAGAGAAAGAACAAAAATATTTACAAGTCGAAGTTTCCATCAGCAGTGATAGTTGTTGCTAGAGTTGAAGTAGATGAAGTTGAATCTTGTTGTTGATGACGTTTATCGGATGCATCAGCAGTAGAAACAGCGGAAGACTTTGAAACAACTTGATTTTCTCCATTTGAATTATTCGTCGAACAGATGACCGAATAGACTTTCCAACTCTATCATTGACTCATACTATAATAATTATTTAAAGTGAAAACAAGAATATTTCTCTTCTTTTGAAGGTAAAGCGCACTGAAGCGTACACTCCCCTTTTCTTTGAAGCTCGGGTTATGCACTGAAGTGTACATAAGCCATTGACTTGAGCTAACAAACATTGAATGTTTCAAAACTAGCTCAAGACCAAAAAGATTTCTCTTTTCGTTGTTAAGGATAAACGCACTGACACGTACATTTTCCTTTTATCTGAAGAACGGGTTGCAATCTGACATTTGGTTACAAGCCATTGACCTGGAGATTAGAGAACAACAATCGGATAGATAGAAGTATGATGTATCCTTAGTTTTGATAACATGCCAAGAAGAGAAGTAGAAATCAGAAACCCTTTGCTTGAAGGTTCCGAGGGGTTAGAAGTACATGCATTGTCACACACAGATTTTTCAGACTTATTCTAGGTGTTACTGGATGCAGTTAATTTTCCACACCTGGCAAAAATTCTTCCAGTTGGAATCCACCTAAGACAAGTTCTAGGTTTGCTAGGCCTAGATGAAGTAAGACTTCCTTTGGACCTTAACTCCTTTGATTTCTTGGCATTTGCCTTATGTTTCTTTTGATTTTCACATATTGAGACATTGGCACTTTGGTTATCAGCACGAGAATTCATGTCATTCACATACTTTTGACACACAGACATCATGATTGGCAGTAACTAAACATTGCTTACACATGACACAAACAATTTCGATTTAGCATTTCGAATGGCAAGCGTAATGTTATTACATTCAGATAATATATTCTGAATTCTTTAGGAATTTTGGATCCGTTGGTTTTTCTTCTATTTTTTCGACGATATTAGATAGGCAACTACACTTAGACTTAGATGAAACCTATCAGTAAGATAAGAATTGCTCCTGGTATTTGTCTTCTAGGCTTAGCAGTGTTGTTTACTCTGGTTATGAGAAAAACCGTATAGAGTCAGAATAGCTTGTTGCTTTATGAAATTAACATTTGGTTTTGAAACAGAGATTGGTTTTATCCTAACGCAAATTTTATTGGGTTTGTGTTAGGAGACAACATCATCATACCCTAGAGTCTTAGAAGGATTCATCCTAAAGTTCTAGGGGCAATCACATTAACAATTTTGCACACACTTTCGATTCTCGTATGGAAGGGGCCGATTTGAAGTGACTGGTTTTAGACAAAGCATTCATCTTTATCAACAGTGATAGAGGGGAAACCGAGATTTTTAGAAAGGGAGAGAAAGAATAGAAGTTTGATCCAGAAGAAAAGAAGAAGGTGAGATTCCCCAAATTGATGCTTTTGAAAACATAGTATTCGTTCTCGTACCTTTTGTGGTGCCTTTTGGTTAGAAACCTTCATCAAATAATTGGGCTCTTAGTTTAGCATTTTCATAGATGGTGTTATACAATTGTTTTTTTTGCAAAGATCCAATTATTGATTTGTCTGAGCTTTGTGTCACTTTGATAGAATTAAACAATTCTTGTAGTGTCTTAGAGTTCATTCTCTTTTGCATAATTCTGAACCTGAAATTCTAGTGATACGTTCTCATCTTCAAGTTTCTGAGACACCGGATCAAGGGTATTTGATGCACATTGAGTATCACTACTCTTACCCTTGAGATCTCCCAACTGAGCTTGCAACCGTTCGATCTTTTGTTGCATGTCATTATAAGCTTTATCATACGAAATCTTGTCATATTTGCATTCTTCACATTTTGTGTACCAATTATTCCAAAGAACAGCATATTCTTTTTCCTTTTTAATAATGCAATTTTCAAGTTTTTCTTTCGTACGATCAAGCTCAGTTTGGAGATCAGTATACTGCACTTCGTGAGTAAGCATATTAAATATATCATGATCGTGACAATTTTCATCTTTGGGTACCTCAGTTGATCCATCTGAGTCATAGATGGGAGCATTGTCAGACTGAGTTCCAGATGTGGATGCTTGCTGCAATGTATCCTCTGAAGTGCAGTTTACTTTTACTCTCTCAGTTTCTTCATAAGCATTTGCAGTAGCCATGAATTCAAATTCCTCTTAAGTACTTTGGATCCCTGTTTCTTCCTCTTGAGCAAACTGTAGTTGTTGCTGAAGATAAGCAGCATCCCGTTTTCTTGGCTTTACTATGCAGTTGCTAGCATAATGACCCTCTCATCGACAGTTGTAACACCTTATCGGATTACCATTGATAACATTACCATTACCCTCAGCCGGTGTGCTTAATCAACATTTCACATTCCCCTTACTGATTTGCCAATTTCCGAATCAACACCAAGCCCATTCATATTTTCAACATTCTGAATACCCGGATTCTGAACTGCATTTTACCCAACTTCATTCCCATCATTCTGCACATCATTTTGTCTCACTTGATTTCCAACATTGTCATCAACCATTTGCATTTTGATGTCTTGGCTCGTGTTCATATCCGGTTGTGCAATTTGATTATTGCGGGGAATTAATGAACTTCTTTGGTTGTTGTTTGTTGGAATGGTGTTGATTTTGAATGCTTTAGCTATTAAAGCAAGTGCCTTATTCATTGCAGTTTGTGGATCAGAACTGTCTTTGAGAATCTTGCATTTGTTGTGGCATGTAAGTTCGTGTTGAATGAAGTTGTTGGACAAGTTGTTGTTGAGTTTGTGGATGATGAGGTTGGTAAATGAGTGCTGAATGATCTAGGTGAAACGTGGTCTGAGTGTTTGCCATTGAGATCCATGGGATCATGTGTGTAGCTAAATTTTTTTTTTGGTTTTTCCCGTTGTGCTCTAATAGCATAGATGTCTTGTTGAGTCGACATTGCAAAGGTGATGTGAAATGATATGCAAGGATCTTTAGTGGGTAAAGTGATTGTTGTTGTGGATTGAAAACAATTAATGTTCACGGGATTTTACAAATCTTAGATTTAAACCGAAAAAAGAATTGAATCTTTCGCGGGATTTTACAAAATCAAGAAGAAATCGTGAAACAATGATTAAATGTTGGTGAAATCGTTGTTGTAATTGAAGAACTTTGAGCTTTTGAAACAATTAGTTGAGCTTAAAAGGACTAACGGAGAAAATTTGTTTGAAAAGGACTAACGGTGTAATTGTAGTTTCAACTAGAAGGGTTAATAAACAATGCAAGGACTGTCTTTGAAATTTTACTTGAGATGAGGGACTGCATGTGTCAAAAATGAATTTTAGTTAATTAATTATAAAATTTTCCTCCTGTTTCATTTCATTTACGTTTGAAAAGATTTTAAAAAAATGCAACGAATGAAAATTGATGCTCGCGGAGTCGTACGGTTATCGTCGGTTAAATGTAAATATACCACGATGATCGAAAACGAATCACGATCACAACGGTATAGGTTATGAACGTCACACAAAACCGTAAAACCCGAATTGATTTCAAACGAGTACAAGATTGTTCTTATTTCTTTGCTAATTCGTTTCCTAGAAATCTTGCTAATTCGTTAGACACTTTACGTTGCTAATTCGTTTGAAGAAGGCATTTTGCCAATTCGTGTGATGAAGAAAACTTGCGAATTCGGACGATGAAGAGTGGAACTGCGAATTCGGGGAACAAAGAGAGACTGCGAATTTGGTTTCCACACAAACTGCTAATTCGTTTACTTCATGAAAGTTGCTAATTCGTGTGCTAAAGAATGTTGCTAATTCGGACAATGAAGTAAATTTGCTAATTCGCGTTCTCCTTCAAAGTTGCAAATCGAGAGCTATCTTTACTTCACAGAGTAAGCAATTCGTGGTGTTACCTGTCGTCCTTTGTTGTCCTTTCTTTTGTCTTCAACCGAAACAACAAAAACTACTCGTCCTTGTTTCCTGAAAGTGTGGATCTTGGTTTCTCTTCTTGTTATCAAACCGTGGACCACAAAGAGAATAAGCTCAACCAAAATAAGCTTTAATAAGCTCGATTATAAGCTTGAATAATTTCCGAAAATAAGGAATCAAATTTGAATACAATGACTTTTTCAAAACGTATTAATAAACAGTTTGAAAAACACGTTAATGAGATATAGGCAAAAAAAAACAAAAAAAACACTAAAACCATCACTTACTGTATATAAGCCCGCAATGCCACTTGAATACCAAATGTTATAGAACAGATTGTGATGCAAAGACCAGTATTAAGCCCAACGTGAACAGTTTGATAAATTTGAATGAGCCCAAATCAAACGTTGTAATGGTAACAAAAATTTTGTAAACCAAAAAAAGTAGCTAAAAAGAAAATAAGAACCGAAAAAGAAGAAGAAAAAAATAAGTTGAAATAGATAAGCTTAAATATAAGCCGAAACTCTGTAAGCTCAATATAAGATACCACAACAAAACCACTAAACCTAACATTGACTCTTGATACCACATGTTAGATGAAATCCTTTTATCACCATGAACACAAAAATAAGAAAAAGATTTTAGAGAAAGAAAGACCTAGAGAGAGAAATAAAAGAGAGAAAAATGAAGATAGTTACTTGCACTAGAAAAGAAAATGAGAAGCAACAACAAGCAACACCCTCTCCACACTTGGAGAGGGCTTTTTATAGTTACAAGCGATAAAACCCTTTTTGGGTTGTTGGGCTTGACTTTTGGCCGGACTTATTACTAATGGACTTAAGCCCGACACCTAGGCCCAATTAGCTTAGATAAATTCCCGTAAACTAAGTTTTTTTTATACAAGGCTCGGGAATATTTAATGACCATCACTATAATAAGAACACGGCTAACACCTTTATAAAACTATACCTATTTTGCATTTTTTTTCCGTAGCCCATTCTGCCCGTTAATGCTTTTATTGCATGCAATTACGGAAATCTAATAGCTTACAAATCATCTGCTGATATTTCAGGTTCTCCGTGGGTGATTCTGAGCCGTCCATTTCTTGAGTAATGCATTTTTTCCTGGGACAATCTTCCTGAATTTTTAATGTATGTTAACAATGTGGCTTTGGCTCAAAAGGTCTACTGAGATATTGCTATATTATTAGGTGTCATCTTACTAATCTAATGCACATGAAGTGGTTTTATTATTGAAACTTCGTATATATAGTTGAACTTGCAACCCCTTATACATGGTATGCACGAATTTAGCTTATAAAAAATTTGTTCGTTAAAACTGAAATGCCTTAAGAGATGTAAAATTCCAGATAGCACTAGGCAATAGGCATGCAGGCAGTTGAAGTTAGATCACAACATATATATATGTATATATCAATAGTGAATTTCCTACGCTTTAAAACGCCCCTAAAAACACTCTTACAAACAGGTCCTTTTGCTCAAAACTGTCAAAACAGCCCCTTATAAAGAAATAATATGTTTACTTTTTAGTAACGTCAATGTGGAGTTTTTTTGGGTGTTTGGTCACATGAATTATAAACCCACTCATTAGTGTCGGACTAAGAATAGCAGTTAACATTAAAGTTAGTCCATGACTCTTACATGGGGGGGGAAGGGGGGGAAGAGGGGAAAAAAAAGAAAAAGGAGGGGAAAAAAAAAGTGGGGGGAACATTATGACACGAACGTTAGAAAAGGAAAATCACAACCAGCGACTGCTGCACAACAAAATTTATCAAGAACAAAACAGGATAACAATCGACGAAGAGATCTTAACGTGCTTGCGGTATTCTGCTTTTGGGCTTATTTTCTTTTTAACTTTGAATTTGAAAAATAAGATATTTCATTCAGAGTAGACAATAAAAAAACTATTAGAACCACAGAGTAATCGCTGCACATGTTTTAGGCTTTAAAAGGGATTACTTAGCGACGTAAGTTGCCTAATCAAAGTGACACATAACGGTTGTTCAATCATTTTTTTATTTTCAATGCAGGAAGTAATAAAACCTGGATTCATTGGCTGCTAAAACAAATGGAAATGACGTGACAGGTATGCAATCCATCAATTCAATTTATGATTTATGAGAGCTCAATAGAGTATTTGAAAGCCAAACAATCTTTGCTGATTTGCGTGCACAAATAGTTTCACCATGGGGTGCGCCCATGATGTTGACCGTTAGGGGAACCCCGAACCCATATTATGCGCCTTTTTATTCAACTTACATGAACAATGGGTGCGGGTTAATGGGTATGGCTGCCAATGGTTATGACGAGACAGGGTGTGCTTTAAGTGATAAGCTGAGTAAACTTAGTATCGACACCTTTGATAGGAACATTTGTTTGCTTGACTTGGTAGAAATTAAGGTAGTTTTTAAGTACTTGATCCTGACTAACAAAATGAGAGTAAACTAAACGTGTGTCTTTTTGGATATGAGGTATAGACAAGAAATGGAGTTATCATAGATTATTACTATCACGATTTCTCTTTTGACACAATAAACATGCCGTGATGAAATGGAGATAACGGGACCTAGACTTATCGTATCTTTGTCTAGGTAGCTATAATTAAACATGAAAAACAATCATGACAACGGCCATTGACTTCATGAAGAGGAATCTGATCCAAACATGCTTGCTTAAGTAGTATAGGATAATGATCTGTAAAGCTATCAAAAATGC